>JAJAGP010001698.1:129368-167745 GCA_025084515.1 Ancistrus triradiatus | reverse complement strand
ATGCTGTAAATGTAAATGCCTCAAAAAAGGACCCGACCTCCTTGGGCGGCTTGGAAGTTATTAGCTAAAGGAATTAGCTTTATATAATTAATACGTTCATAGTAATATTAACAGTGTGAACATATTTAAAAATGATAGTTAAAATAACAGCTAGACTAACATTTTAGACTCCCGGAGTGTCTCTGTGCATCTCCCCCCACTTCATGAGCTTTCCGTTCCTTGAGCTGACACCCGTCCATCTGCTGTTTTCCTTTGCCCTGTAATGCCAGGCACTCTTTGAACTCTCTGACCGCGCCTCTGCGGTCGGTGCTTTCACATTTAAGGCAGGAAGGCATTTGCAGGAAATGATGTCGTCCTAATTTAACCAATTACAGATCTAGCCCAGGGGTGCGACTGGGACAGGAGGTCATGAGGTGTTTTCGTTTAATAGTGTTTGGGCCTAGAAGTGGAAAATGTCCGATGTAGCCTCGGAAGGCTTTGAGTGAACTCGTCTGTCATCATTTAATCCCCGCCGCTCGCTCATAGGTCTGCGTGCGATTGCGTCCGTTTGCCCGTGTTCGCTTGGCACAGTCCCGGCTAGTCCATAGCCCTGCAGGCGCACATATTTTTGCAATTACCCGTGTTGACGTGGTTGACGCAGGGCTAGCGGTGAACCCATGGCTCTATGTAGGGCCCTGCCTGCGTCGGGGGGGAAACTAATTCAAAGTCCGCTGCCAGTCAAAAGTCTTTGGACGGCTCTTTGCCCTTCCTGTTTGATTCTGAAAGAAGCCAAACGCAGCTGGACAGGAAGGAGGCAGCGCTCGGTGTAATGGGGTGACCCGTCTTGACCCGTCTCGGCGCTCTGAGATGCAGTCGATAGCATTCATGTGCAGGCGATTCTGACGCCGAGACGAACAAATCGGCTAGCAACCACGGTAGTAGTTAATTATGCTAAAGCTACTTTTAAAGTATAGTGAACTCCTTAATGAGATATAGTAATTAGGACGTAACGAGCAGCTTTAATGATAGCGGGAGCTGAACACAGGGATCAGCATATTGGTGAGAATAAAACTTGCTCTCTCCAAGGCTTTGGAGCATAATGGCGTCGGTAATAGCAGTAATGGCACAAAGCAGGCCTAATTAAATGGTTAGAAGCTCTAGTGTGTGTGTGTGTGTGTGTGGCTTATCTCTCTTTACGACTCTTACAGATCCGTAACGTGGAGACAAATCAGTGTCTGGACAACATGGCCAGGAAGGAGAATGAGAAAGTGGGCATCTTTAACTGTCATGGCATGGGAGGAAACCAGGTCAGTTCCTTTCCCTCTCCTTCATTTCAATATCTTAATATGATTTCTTTCCCCCCGTGACGAGGATCATGACGATGTGTGCGCCTCCTTTCCGCAGGTTTTCTCCTACACGGCTAACAAGGAGATCCGGACGGATGATCTGTGCCTGGACGTGTCCAGGCTCAATGGGCCAGTCATGATGCTGAAGTGCCATCATCTGAAAGGCAATCAGCTTTGGGAGTACGACCCTATGGTAAGAACAACTAACTAAACCCCGGTTAGAAGTCTCTCATATCATACTATACACTCACTGGACACTTTATTAGGTACACCTATTGAGCTGCAGGTTAACGCAAGTATCTAATCAGCCAAATCACACTGCAGCATTTAGGGATGTAGACATGGTCTAGATGTCCTGCTCATGTTCAAACCGAGCAGCAGAATGTGAAGGAAATGGATTTAAGTGATTTGAACATGGCATGGTTGTTAGTGCTAGACGGGCTGGTCTGAGTTTCAGAAACTGCTGATCTACTGGGATTTTCGCATACAGCTATCTCTACAGAGAATGGCGAAAAGGAGAAAATGACTGGCAACCCAGGCTACAATTCGCATGGGTTCACCAAAATTGGACAGTGTAAGCCTGGAAGAACGTGGACTAGTCTGGATTTCTGCCTCTCACCGGATATTATTCTCTGTAAACACTAGGGAAGGCTGTGCGTGAAAATCTTTTCGAATAGTGCATTACTGATGCGTGAGGCATCTGTAGTTATAGTGTCCTAAGTGGTCTCCTGTTCATTATTCCTTACAAGAACCTGTTTAGCAGCACTACCTTGTTCTGCTTTGCTCATTTCCTGTGCGACATCAGATTTCAGATCATGGTGTCTCCAATTACATTAGTATGTGATTTGAGACACAGCCATGAGGATCTATAATGACTAGTTGGCTAGGTTTTAATACACAAAGGCATTTTTGTTTGAACGCATGAACCTTTAAACATATTGGGCACCTTTCCAGAGCAAATCCTAATTGGTTTTGTTCTCCGCAGGAGCTGTTAACTTCTGTTTTCTTACTGCCTCTGATAACCGTGACTTCACGGAGTTAAGCCCAGGCGTGGGTGTGTCTGAGGAGAAGATCTTTTGAGGTTGTGTTATGATGATGTTGGTTTTCCTTCAAATGTCATGGGAACTTGTTAGTCTACATGACATAATGAACTCCATGAGGTACCGGGGGAATTGAATAAATATTCTGCCTCTGCTGTGAAGCAACAGCTGGGTCAGTTGTTCCAGCAGCACTACGCACAAGCACAAGCTTATGACATGTGCGTCCCAGTCTCCTGTTAGAACCCGTGTTTAAAAGCCTGTGATGTGAGCTGAGAGGAGAAATGAGAGTCCTCAAGAGAGGACGTTGGACCCTGGAGGATCTGGAGAGCTTGCGTATTGAGGACTTTGTTTCCTTGCTCTGTATCTCATTAAGCATTAGACTCGGTGCTGTTACGATGGCAATGCAAAGGGACGATTAGGTCAGATCAAGGGGTATGATCATGTCATGTATTTTACGCCATTTGTTTTTGTCCACACCGAGCTGGCCCTGCTGTGCTGGAGGAGTGAGATGGAGTTTTTCTATGGCCGTCGCTGTGCCTAAATGTCCTTCTGGAGTTTGGCTGAGATGCAGAGTTGAGGTCAGCGTAGAGCGGAGAGGGAGTGTGTTTAGGCTGTAACATGATCTCAGCACTGCTGGCTATCTGCAATATCATTGGCTTACAGAGCTGGCAGTCTCTCTGAACTCCGCCTCTTCTCCCCTTGTCCATTACTTTCTCCTTCACATCGCCCCATCACCCTGGCCTGTGTCCAGAGCGAGGGAAGGTGTTTTGTGAGGTTTAAAGGAATTCTCCGGCAGTTACATCACTACAACGCATTTCCCTAACAAAATATCAGCAAACCCATTTACTGGCTTGATTCTAAGGGACGTCTGTGGGCACTTGTTGACTGCAGAGTGGTGTATGGGTTAGTTAAACTCTTTGGAAGGCATGGCGTTATAAAAGAAACTCCCATCGCTTTTGTAACCGTAGGCACCAGAAGGTTGCTAGTTTGCTACTGAAAACCTTGGCTGGGACTGGGTTCTGTATTATCATTTGGACAACAAAAACAACATTACAAGGCCATTGCACGCCACTTACCGTCCATCCGGTCACGTGCATTCGCTTTAACAAACAAAAAAAATCCGAGGAATAAAGAATTCTAACAGGAAATAAGGGGAAAATCTTAGATCAATCTTATTCACGTGTGGAATGACAGAAAACTAGTATGAGCGAACCCTTGCGACACCTGCTGACAGAAAAAGAGATTGCCGTCTTAGAAGGAAGAAAAGTATGCTCAGAACAACCCTAGTTTCCATTTTTTGGTTAGTGTTTCCAGTTTTATAAAAGATACAAAGATGAGAATTAATCTATTGTACAACACAGCACTGTATGACATGGTTTCATGTTGCATTTTAATTGATATTATTGTTAAAAATAAAACACCGTGCAAAGTATCTTAACTATAATTGACCATTTCGGCCGATGTCCTGTTTCACAGAAGGTCATTCAGACGTTGAACTAGAAAAGACACCAATCCCCAGTATTAAGTGTAATGAGAGATCGGTGATGGTTCCTCCAAATCCCCCAGGAACCTTGTTTATGGATGCTATGAAGTACCAGGAGAACTGAGTCATGGTTGGCGGTTCTAGAAGGGTTCCAATCCCAAACCACACAAATTTGGATAAATGACTACAGGATCAAGTTTATGTTCAGTTCTCTGAACTAAACCCCATTAAAACATTGTGAGTAAGCTGAAGAGGAGAGTCCTCAAGAGGGCCTAGGACACTGGAGGGTCTGGAGGGTCTGCTTTGAGGCGTGTCTCCGATTTCTTGCTCTTTATAGTACAGTGTCATCAAGACTCAGAGGAAGATTTAATGCTGTTACATTGGCAAGGGGCAGTCGCACAAAGCACCAAATGTAGTTTTGTTCAGCACACACCGTGTCACACTTCATTAGTCAAGTCAAATTTATTTATATAGCGCTTTTTACAACACCACATTGTCTCAAAGCCCTAGTTGAGGCAACAGTGGCAAGGAAAAACTCCCAAACGTGATAGGGAAGAAACCATGGGAGGCCTAAGACTCAAATAGGGACCCAACCTCCTTGGGTAGCCTGGATGTTAAATGTAAGAATTATAGAATATATGTAAGGAAGATGTAATGCTTAAAATTAGAATAGAATAATATATAGGCTCAGATGAAATAACTGTATATAAAATATAGAGTATTATAAAAGAGAGCATAAAAAAACTATAGCATTTATAATAGTATAGATATTGAATATAATACAGCAAGGAAAGAGCTATTTGGGACAGTCAGTCCAATAAGAAGAGTCACTGCATTACTCGTTAGGCTTTTTCTCAAGTCCGTGTCAGAATTGTCTTTGAATTTTACAGTTCTATGATGGGAAGAACAACAGTGTTCAAGGAGATATTCCTATGAGCATATCCAAGCAAACACGCCACAGATACCGGCGCATGTTTGCTCTGAAGATCTCCGTCCTCCTTCAAGCACCTGTAATAAAGAAAAGTGCGCCAGTTTCCCCCGCAGGCTGTAATACAGCTGCGCCATTTCCTACTCCATTCTCATGCTAATGTTCCATTTAGCGGCCTCTAAGCGCCACAGTCATTCTCATGGTCACACCGCCCGCCGAGACCTTCAGGTTGCAAGCTAAACCGAACCGGGTGGGGACCTGCCACGAAAACCGTCAGCGCATTAATCCCCCCCCCCGATAGGCATGAGGTGAAAAAGCACTCTGTTTGAGCTCAGCTCCCACTGGGCTCCTTATCTCAAAGTAAAGCGATATTCAGACAACATGGCATTTACCTGGTGACCTACACAAGCTATTTTTGAATGAATGGGGAAAACTATAGCACGTCATGGATTTGCTATGGGGCTGTGGTAGCCTAGCGGTCAAGGTACTGGACTACGGACCAGAAGGTCCAGGGTTCAAATCCCACCTCAGCCAAGCTGCCGCTGTTGGGTCCTTAACCCACAATTGCTTGGATTGTAAGGTTGTAGTGGTTGCCAGTCGCTCTGGATAAGGGCGTCTGCTAAATGCTGTAATGCTAATGCACTTTTAAAAATATTTTATCAAAATAAAATGTGAAGTTTTTTTTCTGTGTGAAATACTTCCGTAATGACGCTGGATAAACATACTCTGTGAAATTATCATCATGTGCTCACCATCGGTCTTTGTTTCTATGGTTACGACATAAATAGGTGGTACCTTCCAATAATTTGCTCCAGAAATCATGGGCTGGGTGATGATCTTGCTGAGATTTGCTAATGTTGTTCAAAAATACGCAAAACTTGTAGCGATATGAACAAAAATAAGACTTTTTGCCTTGTTGTAAAACCTTACTTTGATTTTTTTTAATGAATTGCTCACTTTTTCTCATTTTATTGGAGCAGAGACGTTTTAAAGTCAGTCAGACAGACAGAGAGACAGATGGATACTGCATTGGTCCCTTTAGGACATTTCTTTGTTATGGCAGCTCTCTTCAGGCTACTACATCCAACGCAGTAAAAATCTAACAATACCAAAATATTGCTAAAAGTTTAAAGACGACCTATATACATGTAAACATAAAATAAATGCATAGCATACGATATTTATGGGTCGTCTTTATGTCATCGAATAGTCTGATGGCGGCAAAGTCATAACCCCTCCTGTAACATTCTATAAACGTTTTACATTTTTTCCATCCAGTGAGGGAAAGGGGAAAGCCCGATGGGTGAGGGAACTGTGAAGAGAGGAAACTGAGAGAGGGGTAGAGTGACAAAGATCAAGGGATGGCGTGTCAGGTTTGGAGGACAGCTTCTGCATGTTTTACCATACATTACCATCACTTAGCCACTCAGGTGTGGTTCTGTCTGAGTGAAACTGCAACACAGTGTTACACTAATACACTAGGGTGAATGGTTTTTCTTCAGCCCTCGCGTTTGTTTTGGTGTGTATCTGTGTGTTATGTCTGACTGAAAGTCACAACGCACACTTAAAACACACACCAGCTTAGACCTTTCTTTTATGGCCGTGGATGGGTCAGTGCATGTCTTTCTTTGCTTTGAGGACCAGTTTGGTTCGTGAGGCGAAGGCTATATTCACACAAGTGGCCCAAATCTGATTTTCCTGACCAAATCTTTGTCATGTGACCTATATCAGACAAGTGGAGTCAACAACACATCTTCAATGGTCATGTTAAAGGTCACGTCATCCACTTCTTTGGTTTGCATCTTTGGTTTCTTGAAACCTTTTTTCTTCTTGCTGTCTTTAAACTTATGCTTCTCAGCCTAATGGGCCGCACTCGCCCATTTCTTTAGACATTTCCTCAGTGTTTGCCTTGTTTTTGTTAGCACACAGGCATCACCCCAAATATTTATGAGGTCTGTTATTTTCCAGTCCTACCACTGAAATCCTCCTTCATTGCTGAGCTGGAATGACGTAAAAGTCACAAGGTTCGATCTGGCCATTCAGAGCCGCATTGCCGTGTATCGGATTTCAATGACACATTGAAAGTGGTTCAATGTCATAGTCATTGAGTTTCTTTGATGAAAAAGACCCGATTTGGGCCACTTTTACCTGCTGTGTGATCGTAGCTTACAAGAGCCAACAGATTTGGTCCAGACTGTTGTAGAGTGTAGGGTTTGCATTGTTTAGCTATGCAACCAGAGGAACGACCTTTAGCTAGGAACGTAGAGGATCTGGAGAGCTTTTTTATTGAAGGGATTGATAATTCCGGGTCACTCTTGGGATTTATTGCCTTTGTATCCTTTTTTTTATTTAACACTATTAGTTTTCCATGTTTGTATATTATGAACTTAGGGGAGACTGATTGGAGCTGTGTGTTATCCTGCTGGAATTGGCCATCAGATGATGGTGGTCATAAATGGATGGACATGGTCAGCATCAATACTCAGGCAGCCTGTGGTGTTTAAATGATGCTCAGTTGCTGTAAAGGGGCCCAAAGCGTGCCAACATAATATCCCCTACACCATTACACCACCATCAGCCTGAACCGCTGATACAAGGCAGGATGGATCATGCTTACGCCAAAGTCGGACCCTACCATCTTAATGTCGCAACAGAAATTGAGAATCGGACCAGGCAACACTTTTCCAATCTTCTATTCCAATTTTAGTGAGCCCTCACTATCAGAAAAGGGTTACTTTTAAATAGCTGAGCCTATTTGTTATTTCATATGGAGAAAAATACTACCTTGTTCCTTGCTTTCAGTGATGTCACCATAAAAAGTGGTGCCTTTGATTGGCCCCCATACTGTCTGCTAATTGGATGGATCTTCTCTAAATTGGGCTTGTCATTTCAGGTATACCACACGTAATATCTCTGTCTCCTGCAGAAGCTGACCCTGGTGCACGTGAACAGTAATCAGTGTTTGGACAAAGCTTCGGAAGACGACAGCCAGGTCCCCAGCGTCAAAGACTGCAGCGGCGGCCGCTCGCAACAGTGGCTCCTCCGCAACGTCACACTGCCCGAGATCTTCTGAACACGCCTAGACATGTGCGAGGACGTACGGAGACGGACGGATGCGCTCTTCACACCGCCTCTGGTCGAGAGGGGAGAGCGTGTGGATTGTCTCTCTGCCTTTCACTTCCTGCTGGCGTGTTCTCGAGGGCGGAGCCGAACGGACGGGCGTACATATGTAAATCTCCCCATCAACTCTACTTTACTGACCTGAGGAACGAAATGGTGAGGGAGCGCAACGGAGAGAAGAGACTGTTTTGTGCCCAGACAAACTTTTAGTGCCCCTTGTCTTCCTTCGAGGGAGCAGAGGGATTTTGGTGATGTTTACCAGTGGCCTCCCTTTTAGAATATCGTGTGCATGGTTGCGTGTTTGTGTATTACTGAGACCGAGCGAAGTGCGTGCCTACACTGAGTAGTTCGATCATTGTGTTGTTCTTTTTAGCGGTTCATGGTGATAAGGACTGAAACCCGTCTGGACTGTGATTGACCAGCTCTAGGAGCAATGGCTTCCCATATTGTTCGGCCTCCTTGTCTATAAAGCGAAGAAAAATAAGTGGTAAGGAATGGATGGTCCAAGGATGTCCAAGAGAAATAGGTGAAACAGCTCTTAAATTACAATACATGGCCAAAAGTGTGTGGGCTTTCCTTCCAACTGCCATTTCTGCCAGTCAAGCCCTTATTAAGAGTTTAAGGTTACACTCACAAGCGTGTGATTTGTAATCCTGAGCCTTAACCACTGAGTCACTGTCTATGCCATGTAATCTCCATAGACAAGCATAGTAGAATGATTCATACCAGCCATTTCCAACCTGGCCTTGTCATGGGATGTGACACTGAGTCATTCGGCCCTGGTGTGCTTCCTGCTTCGTGGCAACCGTTTGGCAAAGACTCCATTGTAGACAGCAAGTCTCTTAGGAAATGGTTTGCCAAATGATCATCCTCTGAGCCAGGCCTTATCATTGCTCAACGTAGTTGAATGGAAGTATAGTTAGTTATAGCATTCAGCATATGGTTGGGTAAAGGACTTTCTGGTCCCCAGTGCACAAGGATGTTTGGCCAAGCTGGTACACACACTTACCGGGCCCCAAATCCAGACGTTAAACCCATCCAACATCCATATCCAGGCAACATCAGCTATCGTCAGTGCCCAATGCTATTGAAGTTAAAGAAAATTGGAAGGTCCCTTTTGAGCGCCCATGAGATGACTTGGAACACTGCTTGTGAAGCCAGGTCTCTTCACCCAGCGAGTGCCCAATGCTGTTATGTTCCAACGTCCAATGAACCACCCTTTTAGAACAGGCTCTAAACAAGATCATTTTCAATATTGGTAGCTCAACCAGCATATATACTATATAGACAAAAGTTTGTGGACGCCCCTTCTAATTCGTGAGCTCTGCTCTCAACACTCACTTGTAACACATTGATAATACAAGTAGAATGGGTTGTACTGATACCCCAGTGACCCTATGACACATTTATAGGTTTCTGAAGTCATCGTCAACTTTCTGCCCTGCTGTCCTTAAACAAAGCCCATAGACGATTGGTTGGCACCAGAATTCCAACCTCAAGTCGACCTCACAGTCATGTTCCATAATCTAGTGGAAAGCCTTTTTACATGAATAAAGGCAAACTCCATACTAATACCCCAAATTTTTGGGGTATCCACAAACGTTTGTCTATATAATGTGCTGTCCAGACACTTTTGGCAATGTCATGGAGGTAGAAATTTGAAATGAATAACACGTTTCAGCCTTGATGAGTATTAGTTTCGATCAAATGTAATCAGTTGTGGTATCTCTTCATTTTGGCATCAGTCTGTAGTCTGTTTTAGAACTAACACATAGACCTGCCCAGAACCGGGCTAAACCTGAACTGCTACTTTTTCCTCTGGATTTAAACCCCTGATTTAAAGTTAAAGGCTGAACCACATTACCCATAAACACAGGGATTCTGCTGGAGACAGAGACTCCTTATCACGCATCATTAATTCAAAGGGCTCAGCCTTTGCGTATGCGTCTGAGAGTGGATGGACGAAGTGCGTTTGTTTTTTTACGTTCTTAGTATTTTGCGTCTGTGCAGACTCGTTCACATGTCAGTTTTCAAATTGTATGAAGGCCAAACGAGATTCACCTACATCTGTCCTGTTCGTGTGTTTAACTGATTTTTTTTATTGCTTTTTAAATCCATGTTGTGTTAACGTCCCGTTTATTCTCATGTCATGTTTCGGAGGCTGCAAAACAAATGCTGCTGGGACTAATAGTGGCAGAGCGAGTGACTCCGCATCGCTGCTTGCTCTTCTCTCACCCCCGATCAGGATAGAGGATACATCTGACCTGTTTTTGCAGAGAACACACACTTGTGGCGTTCTAGGATTATGAAGGAACGAGTGCGAGATTACATTTTATCACTGTGGGTCACGCTCCAGATCAAAAGAGGGGAGGGAGATCTTCCCATCATCGCACTCCATCAGTCCCACGCGGATTTCTCCAGTTTACATGGCGTTCTCCCCTCCGTTTAACCTGACCAGGTGTCGTCTCACAGAGTGTGTGTGCGCTTGTGTGTAGGCAGCATGCAAGTCTGTTTGTTTCTGAGCTTCTGTGGTATGAACACACTGAACTGATCCACAGGCTGGAGGAATAAATGAAGAAGGTTACAGTCGAACATTTGCCCCGTCTGTATTTAAGTACACACACATTAATACACCGCAAATGGTCTATTCTAGTGAGTGTTGGGCTACCACAAGAGAACAGCAGGGGTGACACAGGATTTCATTCCTACCCAGCTAGAGCTACATTTGACGCAACCAGCCAGCTCCTTGCTTTTTAAGAATGAATAATACAGTTAATGAGATTGACGAGTGTTTGGCGTATCGTAGCGCAGCCCATGATAATAAGTTCATGTTTAAAACACTTGGCCAAAATCGTTATTTTATAATATTTTATATTTTATTTATTATATATTTTATAATAAATCGTTTGAAGCATCTCATGTACTTTAGTGAGTCGTGGATTGAAAGTCAAGTAAGCGCTAAACTGTATATAAGTCAGGGCGCTAGCGTAGCTGCTAATCCTAACTGCAGCCTCTCTGTGTGTTCCGTAGCATCAAGTTCCTGTTTCCCTTTCGGTTGGTAGTCAAAGTTGCACTAAGAATCAAGTACGGTAGATGTAAAAGTAAATAAAACACGATGAACATAGCGGACGCCTTCTCTAAGCAAGTGTTGTGAATCTGATTCAGTGACTCATGAATCGTTAATCGAGTCGTGTGGCTCGACTCATAAGTTTAAGCGAGTGCGCCGAGCAAATTTCTCTGGTCAAAATGGATCAAGAACCGAATTCGACGAATTGCGAGATGGTGGGAAAGGTCTTTAAAGCTGAAAATATTTATATTATATTATATTATATTTGAAAATATAAAGACTATGAGAAGTTGCCTGGACCAATATGGCGACCCATGATTCAGCGGCAAATGCCTAGGTCTGTTATGTCTACGCTGGCGCCCCCCAAAGTCGCAGAACTTCCCTTGTTGCTACAGATAAAGTTGGGCAGCTCGGCTCCCTAGCTACAGTGATACAGCACCTTGCAAGCAATGCAAAAGGCTCGGTAAAGGTTCGATATTATTTTAGCACTTGAGAATAAATCGCTATGTTAAAGAATGGGTTTGCTCAGTCAAAGTCGAGTGTCAAGCCTTTGTTGAATTTTGTCGAGTCTAGTCTCAAGTCATCAGATCCGTTACTCGAGTCGAGCTCAAGTCTAAGTCGTGTGACTCGACACCTCCACGCTTCTATGCGCATCGCCACAGAATTCACCAGTCCTGGCATGGTCTTTTCTTTAAGCATTTAAACGCTTTAGTTTTAGTTTTTGAAGAGTTGGTGCCGTTTTGAATTTTTGAACATTGGGTGCTAGATTAATGGACGTAGATCTACACTTTACCTTGATCTATTTCAGTTCGATTGCCCTGGTAAATGAGTGTAAAGTACAGTTCAGGACAGTCTTCATTTGCATGCTGGAACGCGATTGGGTGTCAAATTATCTGATGTAATAACACCTGCTTGTCATGATTCTGTTAGGCACTTAAAAGAATGAGGCACAGTCTTGAGGATGGGGCTCTGGACTACGTATTTCAGTTCAAATCCCGGCTCTTCCAAGTTACACCTATTGGGGCCCTTGATCAAGGCCCTCAACTCTCATTTGTAAGTCATTCCTACGAAATGATTAAAAAATTGAATACAAAAAAAATGTAACTACAAAATGTAATGCAACCAAGTGCTGTGATGACAGTTTCCAGTGTTAAAGGCCCTCAACCAAAGAGCGATGTGATCGGGTTCGATGGGTTCAGCCCGAACGCAGTGTAGGTAAAGTTATAATTATTAAGCCAGTTTGTGACTCTCAGCTATGTCTATCTTTCATTTAACAGATGAGCAAGCACTCTGATAAAGCCTTCAGGTTGAAGTGCACGGCAATCAGACAACACACACACACACACACACACACACACACACACACACACCCTGCCATGAAGAAAGAATACGGATAGATCTCAAGAATGAGAAAAAGGCAGAGTCAATAGCTCTGTTCCATGTAATTGAAGACGGCTGAAACAATCGATTTCAATCTTCCCCATGCCAGGCTCTGACAGCTCTCTGATAGCCGTAATGGTGCAGGGGGCAGGGGCACGCCATCGTCTCATGGTCTGCCCGGAACGATGGGTCAATCCGGCGAAAGACACAATGCCGTTTGTAAGTTTTCGGTTTCAGGTAAATCACAGCGGACAGGTTTTATTCCAAAGTGTTTAATGGTGTCGCACGAGTAGAAAACAACACGCGGCTGGACGCCGTTTCAAAATGGTTACGCTGAAAACAATCCAGGGGGCACCCCTTGGTAAATCATAAAATGTGAACTTGCAGGCAAACCGTTATAAATATTAAACCATTTGATTAAATCACACCGCAGTCACACAAGTGCATCTATGGCCTCCTGAGTGAGTGAATTACCAGCAGAAAATAAGATCCTCTAGAAGCTAGTACTACGTTCCGTGGGGGCCAAGCGTCCGAGAGCACGACTGAACTTTTGCGTTTCTGCATTGCAATATAACGATTTCCTCACAAATCATTTAATCAAAAGTGGCATTTCAGAATCGATTCGTGTTTATGTTCCTCCTTATTCCAAAGTGCATCTTGTGCTGGTACAGAATGCTTGGCCTTCTCTGTCTTCAAGTGCCTTCAGAAATCCATGATAGTTGGCGCTCCTTATTTTTTTTTTCCAAGTAGTTGTTGCAAAACTTTGAGGTGAATGCTTCTCCAAGACCCAAAGAGCATTTGCACTAGTACTCTGACTATTGGCCACCATTGACTATAAGGTCATGGACAATGTCCCGGTGCCATTTATTTCCAGTTCGTATTTTATAGTGATAAACTACCACGCAACGCCAATCCTTATTACAAGATAACGCTCTAAAAGCGAGACCCTCATGGGTTGAGGCCAAGTGTCCTATGTTAATATAGATGATATACAGCAAGGCTCAGGTCGGTCCAGGTCATTTTCATGCCCTAAAGCACCTCATTGTTCTCTGTCTTCATTAGTTCATCTTTAGCAGCAGTGTCAGAGCAGGACAAATCACCAAACTGTGACAGGACTGGTTAACATCACATGTTAGCAGTACCAAGTATCCAGTGGCTGTAGCTGAAGGGTGTCTCATTCAGGCAGTCTGGGATAAAAAACATCTTGTTTTGCAGCCAGGCTGTAGAAAGAGCTTAATAAAGGCTGGTCCAGAATCGCAGGAGAGCGCCTCGGGATCAATAAACTGCCGCACCAAACAGCTCTAGAGACTAATTTGGGAGCACCCCCTGTGGAGCTCCCCCAAGAGCTACATTCGTTCCAGAGCCTATTTGATTTGCGTTCGCAGTGGCGGTGCTGAGAGGCTCTGCAGTGACGTAAGCCACGTGAATTTTGACTCATAGGCTCAGTAAAGCCTGGACTTCGCTGCTGGTGAAAAGGGAACGCCCATTGCTGAACCCGATGACGGGAGTAAAGCTCTTACATCTTACAATGCCGTGATTGCAGCTATTCCCCAATCCTGTGTGAATGGCACACGTCGGCATTAATGGCCATGGCAGGTTGTTTGTTGATCCCTTTCGAGCGCGAAGATCCATTGTATTTATGGCTACAAGTACAGTGGTACCTCGGTTTGTGTCATTAATTCGTTCCAGAAGGCTTGTCAAGAACCAAAAATGACGAGCAGAGCAAATTTTTCCCGTAACGAGTAAATTGAATTAAATCCAGAAGTCCAGAAAATCCACACTGTATTAATGGAGTCCCTTATTGACCATGAGGATACATTCCGACAAATCTATATAGTCAATACTGTATCGTAGCGGAACCTATGAAACATTAACACAAAGCTTATTTTAGCACAGTGTTGAAAAATCTCATGGAATTCGGTGCATCATGGACTGGAAGTGAAAAATAAAAGCAAAGCACTTAGTCGATCCGTGAACTCCAGGCGCTAGCATAGCTGCTAAGCTTAAGCCTGTTTTTCGTTCAGTTGGCCCTTAGAGCAGTAGTGTAGATGTTAAAAATAAAAAAAAAACACGACAAAGACATCGGCAGTCTTCACTGGGTAACGGGATTATTGTGAATCTGAATCACTGTGTACTGACTCGTGAATCTGCCTGAAATGAGTCACGCAGCTCGACTCGTACAGGTTAAGCAAGAGAAACCGAGATACGTTTTTCTAGTCAAAATGCGTCAGGAAAACCGTATTAGACATTCTGAGGTGGTCGAGGATTTACCACTGTATGTGTACAGTGGGGCAAAAAAGTATTTAGTCAGCCACTGACTGTGCAAGTTCTCCTACTTAGAAAGATGAGAGAGGTCTGTAATTTTCATCATAGGTACACTTCAGCTATGAGAGACAAAATGAGAAACAAAATCCAGGAAATCACAGTTGTAGGTAAGGATTTTTCAAGAATTTTAATTGTAAAATCATGGTGGAAAATAAGATATTTTGGTCACCCACAAACAAGCCAGATATTCTGTGCTCTCACAGACCTGTAACTTCTTCTTTAGAAGCTCTTCTGTCCTCCACTCGTTACCTGTATTAATGGCACCTGTTTGACCTCGTTTTATCTGTATAAAAGACACCTGTCCACAGCCTCAAACAGTCAGACTCCAAACCTCAAACCATGGCTAAGACCAAAGAGCTGTCGAAGGACACCAGGAAGAAAATTGTAGACCTGCACCAGGCTGGGAAGAGTGGAATCTACAATAGGCAAGCAGGTTGGTGTGAATAAATAAACTGTGGGGTCAGAAAATGGAAGACATACACAAGACCATTGATAATCTTCCTCGATCTGGGGCTCCACACAAGATCTCATCCCGTGGGGTCAAATGATCATGAGAACGGTGAGCCAAAAATCCCAGAACTACACAGAGGACCCTGGATCTAACACAAGGGGCTGGGTTTCCAGCATGACAATGATCCCAAACACACGCTCGCTTGGCAACGAAGGATGGCTCTCGTAAAAAAGTATTCAAGGTCCTGGAGTGGCCTAGCCAGTCTCCAGACCTCCACCCCATAGAAACATTTGTGGAGGGAGTTGTGAAAAGTCTGTGTTGCCCCAAAAAACATCACTGCTCTAGAGGAGATCTGCATGGAGGAATGGGCCAAAAATACCAGCTACAGTGTGTGCCAACCTGGTGAAGTCTTACAGGAAACGTTTGACCTCTGTCATTGCCAACAAACGGTTTTATGTTACGAAAGTACTGATTTGAACTTTTGTTATTGACCAAATACTTATTTTCCACCATGGATTTTACAATTAAATTCTTTTAAAAATCCTACAATGTGATTTCCTGGATGTTTTTTTTCTCATTTTGTCTCTCATAGTTTGAAGTGTAGCTATGATGAAAATTACAGACCTCTCTCATCTTTCTAAGCAGGAGAACTTGCACACAATCAGTGGCTGACTAAATACTTTTTTGCCCACTGCATGTATCAAACTGAGTCAAGATAAATCAGGGTCTTTCTTTACAGCTCTTCTGGGTTCCAGGTTTTCTTCAGTAGGAATGGCTGAAGCACTGGGAGGTGATTACACAATCATCAGCGTTATTATTCCTGGTACAGATGGCAGACACTGCCAGGGTCGTACCACTTTCTTACCATCTCATGAGGAGTAAACGCAAACATAAATGACCAGTGTGAATTTGAGGTGATCTCAAAGCAGATTTTACTGTCAGTAGTTCGATCAGAAAAACCAATTCGATACAGAGACACCAATACTCGGTATCGTTCGGTACACCCCTAGCTCCCGTCTTTGGTTTTTCTCCACCCGTGATTCCTTTCACAGACTAAAAAAGTTCTATACTTCTCAGGTTCAGTCAAGTTTCTATTTAAAGCTCAGCTCAATGGCTCAGAAGTAACAACGTCCATTACTGATATTAAACGAAAGCACTGCAAGTCATTCAAAGTCGTCCGTTGCGTGGGAATGAGGTGAGATAAGGCACACACACACACACACACACACACACACACAGTACATGTAAACATAATTAGTGATGCGACAGACGTAGAACCGCCACTCCAATTAAACATAACAAACACCCAACACCACAGATGCGACACAAATATCGCGTGAATGAAATAAAAACCAGGGACTTGTGCAGATTAGCCTACTAGAGCTGGAGCGCCACTTCACGTAGCACCGAAGTGAGAGCTGCATTTGTAACGGCTACGCTAGACGAATCACCAGTGTGCTAAGTGGACTCCACGCTTAGGTGCGAGCAACGATTACTGCACTCGGCCGAGAGCGGGTTACAGTAGCTTAGCGCGAGGCCACGGAAAATGCTCGCCTCGAGCAGATCAGCCCTCCAGGTGCAAATTAGATGGAGCAGACTTCTCTGCCCGCTGGAGGAGGCTCCGTGCTAGGAGCGTTTTTCGAGGACACAGGGCTGAAGGACAGCAGGCTGGAGGTGGAAGCTCAGCCGCTTCACTCGACCAATCTTTTTAGCAGCAGCGGCGATTCTATGAAGGGCCTGGAAGAGAGGAGCAGGAAAATTAGAATGGAAATCAAGTAGGATTGTTCTCCAGAGCTACATAAAAAATAAGCCAAACATTTGAAGGCCCATCAGACGTCCTCATTTAGCAGAGCAACTTGCAATTGATACAATCTTATAATTGTGGGTTAAATACTATAGAGAGAGCTGGATTTTATTTCAGTAATCAGATTTCTCAGTCTTGGAAGTGGCTAGCTTACTCATACTCGGTTGCCAGGTCCTCTTGGTCTAAGAAACCTCACTTCTTTTGGGCTCCTCCTCATTTATTGGCTTAAACCCTATAGCTTTTATATTCTCCATTTCATTATATTCTTAATATCTCATAATATTTCTTTTCCTCTAAACTGTTAATCTACCTGTTATTATAATTATTATACTTTTAAAATGTGTTCATTTTTTATAGTATCTGATCATTCGAGTGGTCATGTAAACAGCATACTCCGATCCAGAAATCAGGCCAAGAAATACCATACAGAGAGCTGGATTTTATCTCAGTGATTAGATTTCTCGGTCTTGGAAGCGGCTGGCTTATTCAAACTGGGTTGCCAGGTCCTCTTAGTCTAAGAAACCTCACTTCTGTCAGGCTTTCTCTGTATTATTGGCTTAAACGCTACAGCTGTTAGATTCTCCATTTAATTATACTCTTCATAATATTTCGTTTCCTCTAAAATGTTAGTCTAACTTATTTTATTTATGTTCTCTCCGTTAATATTTATTTAGTTTCTGTTTATTTAAACTATTACTATGAATTTATTTCTGCACATATCTGATCATTCAAGCTGTCATGTAAGCAGCATCCAGAAATCAGGCCAAGAAATACCATACAGTAAGCTGGATTTTACCTCAGTAATTGGATTTCTCGGTCTTGCTTACTCAATCTCAGTTGCCAGGTCCTCTTATTCTAACAAACTTCTCTTTCTTTCTCTTCATTTAGTGGCTTAAACCCTATAGCTTTAAGATTCTCTATTTTGTTATACACTTCATAATATTTCATTTTCTCTAAAATGTTAATCTACCTGTTATTATAATGATATTTTTTAAATATGTTCCATCTTAATAGTTAGTTAGTTTCTGTTTGTTTAAACTATTACTACGAACTTATTTCTGTACTTATCTGATAATTCAAGTGGTCATGTAAACAGCATACTCCGATCCAGAAATCAGGCCAAGAAATACCAAACAGATAGCTGGATTTTACCTCAGTAATTGGATTTCTCAGTCTAGCTTACTCAATCTCGGTTGCCAGGTCATCTTATTCTAAGGAACTTTGCTTCATTCCGGCTTTCTCTTCATTTACTGGCTTAAACGCTATAGCTTTTACATTCTTTATTTCGTTATACTCTTAATATCTCATAATATTTCATTTTGTCTAAAATGTTAAGTCTACTTGTTATTTTAATTATTACATTTTTATTAATAGTAATGTTTATTTAGTTTCTGTTTACTTACAGTATTACGATGAACTTACTAATTAGATAACTTGGTTAATTCTTACATACAACATCCAAGGAGGCCGGATCACTTTTTGAATCTTGGTCCTCCTGAGGCTTGCTCAATTTGGAATTGGGCTTATAATTAAGAAGATAATCTAAAACTGTAAAGCTGCTTTGAGACGATGGTCCACTGTAAAAGGCTTGTTTCCATAGACCAGGTTGCTTGTTTCTCTTGTGGGATCTGGCAACCCTGGAATTAAATGCAGCAAAATGCCTACCGAACATTTTTGGGAAAACTCAAACAGTATATGCTTGAGGAAATGACGAATTTCATTATTAAATTATTGAAGTTTACGTCGGCATACACTGTTTCAGAGCTTCCCCAAAAATGTTTGGTAGACATTTTGCTATATTTAATTCCAGGGTTGCCAGATCCCACGACAGAAACGAGCAAAGTGGTCTATGGAAACAAGTCCAAGGCCTTTTACAGTGGACCAAAGCAGCTTTGCAATTTTAGATTACCTTCTAAATTATAAGGCCAATCCCAAACTGAGCAAGCCTCAGGAGAACAACGATTCAAACAGTATATGCTTGAGGAAATGAAGAATTTCATTATTAAATTATTGAAGTTTACGTCACATCCTTCTTTGAGATTACTGGCTGGTTGCGAAGGGCTGTTTCTAAAAACTGGATGACTCGGCCAG
Organism: Ancistrus triradiatus; assembly: GCA_025084515.1. NCBI lineage: Eukaryota > Metazoa > Chordata > Actinopteri > Siluriformes > Loricariidae > Ancistrus > Ancistrus triradiatus. Next base: position 148,731 of record JAJAGP010001698.1, on the reverse strand, counting down.
ATCCTCGAAACTATCTAGGTATCCATGTTCACACTGCCGGTTAAAGTGCTCAAATGTGATTTTTTTATAGGTTATGCACTTTATTTTAATGTGCTTTGTATCCAACACTAGTCTGAACAGGTCATGCTCTTGACCTCCTGCACAGAACATCACTCCGCCTCCGAAGTACAACACAGTCCGTGTAGGGCAGCGTTTGCTGAACTGAATTTGTTATTCACTTAAGTGCAGTTATTATAAGCAGGACAACAAAGAAAACGAGGGTCAAGATGTTGATGGCTTTCTATGGAGAGAACTGTCTGAATGCAAGAGCGGAGCCAGGACTGATGGGACCGCCAAGTGGATGCCTATACAAACACCGAATTAATCAAAAGGTACTGTTTATCTAGCTCTATGAGTGTCTTTCTTCGACGTTTGCGAAGCAGGACTAATCCGAGGTGGGCCATGTCACTACTTCAAACAGACGAGCTCTGGGAGGTCCTGCGAGGCTTTCAGAAGAGTGTGCTGGAGCTGCTCACGTACAGGCATGATGAGTTACGATCTGCCAGCACTGCCGCAGATGAAACGGGCAATGCTAGCTACATGGTTTTAAGGCTGAGATTGGTCACTGGAAGAAAACCTCGCAAGCTTTACACAAAGCTGCTCTGTATGGCAGGGTTGCAAGAAAGTGATGACTGCTTGACCTTCTGATTCCATGTAGCAAACGGTTTTATAGTGAGATGAGACCACTGAACATTTAGAAGTCCAAGCACTACGTTTGACATCTCACCACCCAACATGATATTGGAAACATGACATTGTGGAGCTGTTTCTTCTTCAGCGAGGGCTAGGAAATGGGTCAGGACTGAAGCGACAGCAGAGGTGGACAGGACCATCCAATTTGGAATTTGGATCATACAGATTCTTAAGGAGAAGCTGCAGAGTAAAGTGGGCTAACAGTATGTAGCCCTGAGGGCCTAGACAGCTGAGGATGAGCAAGTGGCTCACCTTCCGCTGGCTGCACACAACCAAGAGGGAATGAGCCCACTTGAAGAAACACAGTTCCAGAACAGGCAATGGTTCCACTTACCATATAGACAATTACACATCTGTTTCTCTACATACTTGTAGTCCCCTTTACTCTGTTCTCTAACTCTAGCTAGCGTGTAGTCACAGGCAGAACAATTACATTCTCTTCCACTAGAGGGCAGTCAGATATCAGCTCTGTGTTCAACTAAACAGGCCCAGGTTTCACATGGAGTGGGTAAATTCAGACACACTGCTTTAACGGTCAGGTCCAGCACGGAGCAGGTACTGTTTGGGTGGTGGATCATTCCCAGCACTGCAGAGACACTGATGTGGTGGTGTGTTAGTGTGCTGTGTGCCTAGCAGTTAAGGTGCTGGACCTATGGACCAGAAGGTCCAGGGTTCAAATCCCACCTCCGCCAAGCTGCCAATGTTGGGTTCTTGAGCAAGACCCTTAACCCACAATGGCATGGACTGTAACAGTTGTAAGTCGCTCTGGACAAGGGCGTCTGCTAAATGCCTAGATTGTGCTGGTACGAGTGGATCAGAGGCAGCAGTGCTGCTGGAGTATTTAAACTGTCCTGTGGGGGGTCCTGACCATTCGAGAACAGGGTAAAGTGGACTAACAGTGCTACAAAGTTCCTCTATATTAAGTGGAACCATTGCCTGCTCTGGAAAGGAGTCTTTCTTCAAGGGGACTCGTTCCCTCTTGGTTGTGTGCAGCCAGAGAGGTATGTTTAATTATGTTTATATTCCATTGTGAGCATTTACAGTTTGGTTCTATGATTGTCAATGCGTGCTTGAAACTGAAGAACCGCGGTGTTGTGCATTTGGGGGCGTGATGTGCAGAACAGTCTAGGCTTCGGACGCCGTGTAGATGGTAGCGTTCCACTCGTGTTTTCAGACAGTTTTCTTGTGAAAATAACCTTTATATTTACATTCCAGCAGCACATAAAGACTGACTACAATAATGTCCGGTCGACGTCCATCTCGAACAACGCCCTGCTTCACCGAAAGTAACATGGTCATTACACAGCGCACATCTGTCCATTTTTCAATGCATACTTCAGAGGAACAGTCAGAGCTGCTCACTGCGTTCTGATTACCTGCCCAGGTGTTGAGGGAAGTTGCTCTGGACGGGTGTCGGTTGGCTGCTGCTCGGGCTCATCAGCATGGCACTGTAAATATTGGATGCTACTACCAGAATGCAGAGCAGGATTGGCCCAATAATGGCGCCTTCCAATCCCAAGTAGTATGCTCCTCCGGCTACGGCCAGGCCTGTGAGGTAAGGATGACCACCCCTAGGCAATCGCACAAACACAGAGCCACATCAAGGCCACAGGCTACAACAGCACATGCGTCATTTATCAGTTAATTGCAGCTCTCATTAGAGGAGATGGATCAAAGCCAATAAAAACGCACAGCCACTACACTAGAGCTCCCATCCCTCCAGACTAAGCAGCGTTCCCAGCGTCCTTGTGTGATTGTTCTTATCTGCTCAATGCATGACAATGTGCTGCCCTTAATTAATCTCATTAGGAAATTTAGACAGTCAGACAAGGACACGGCCCTCCTCCTCCCCCCAGAGCGCGCCGACGCCACCCTCTTACCCCGATATATCAGAATAGATGGCCGTGTCGACGAAGTAGGTTGGCAGCAGGTGGCACAGGAGCAGCAGCAGCGCCTTCACACCCTCGCCTTGCGCCAGCCACAGATCCAGCACGGCGGGCAGCGCCGCCCAGTACGTCCCCAAAAAGGGCACCGCGCCAAGAATAGCTGCCAACGCTGCAGAACACAATGAGATTTGGACGTACAACAGGATGGTGATTCGATTGATGGTTGCTGACTCATAAAAGCAAAACAAATACACCACACAATGAGATTTAGAAAGAAAAAAAACATAAAAAAAAAACAACCAACTGTCCAACAACGCCACAACAACGCAAGCACGTTAGAACTCAGAAGAAAAATGGATATCCAAAAGTTCGTGGACACCCAAATCTACTGAAAACATGATTTACTGTAGGAGTCTTCATTCTTCTTCTGAGAACGCTTTCCCCCCCCTTCTATTGGAACAGGACTAGGCGGCGTCGACCCACGTTACTGAGGCACGCGTCCCAGAACAACATTGCCGAGCATCACACACACCGAAATCATGGCAAAGCCCATTTTAAAAAGTCAGCCTACAAGAACACTCCAAGCACAGTCACTCATGTCCCGAATGCCCAGCATCTTCCAAAAGGCTTGAGGTGGCCAGTTGCTTTCATTCAGAGTCAGTTTTCTTTAGGTTACTTTGCAGGGGTCGAATGGATCTCCCGCAAATATTTTGAAGAACTTCAGCCACGTACCTTGCAGACCAGGTACGATAGCTTATATGGATTTGGACACTTATAAAACCATATCCCTACAGTTGCGAAGGCACGTTACATTATTAAAATAAAAACACTGCAGATTCCTTCTTTTAGTGTATTTTGTTCTGCACTTCTCATCCATTCTAACTTAAAAACTACCCACTTTGGTGATAAATTACTTCATCTATTTGTGGTTTAAACAGGCTTATGTTGTATGCACATTGTATGACTGACTGCAAGCGAAGTGGTTCAGCTGTGCCCCTCTAATTTCTGTGTGAGAGCTTTTCACTTCTTTATACGAGCCACCCGAGGTGTCCGCACAATCCATTCTATCCATACCGCCACTGCTCCCCACGGAGATTCCACGAGGAGCAACAAGCACTAGGTTTGGTGGTATGAAATTGAAACTTGGACTAGTTATTAAGAGCCCAGTTTTGGTGACCAATGAATTCCCACTTTGAACCTGTTCACTTCAGGCAGGCTGCATACATGGGTCGTGGGGTGGTGCTGAATCAAACCACACCCAGGCAGTCCATTTTTCCAATCTTCAAAACTATCCAGTTTTCAGGAAGTACAGTGGTTCTTGAAAAGTTTGTGAACCCTTTAAATTCTTTATATTTCTCCATAATATGGACCTAAAACATCCATATTTTCACACAAGTCCTACAAGTAGATAAAGAGAACCCAGTTATACAATGCGACCAATATTATACTTTTGTCATTTATTTAATTGAGGAAATGATCCAATGTTAACATATTAGTGAGTGTTAAAAGTATTGAACCTCTAGGATTACAGGTTTAATTTGAAGGTGAAATTGGAGTCAGAATGTTTTTCAATCAATGGGATGCCATCAGTTGTGAGTGGGTCACCCTGTTTTATTTAAAGAACAGCTATCTATCAAAGAGCTGCTCTTCACCACACACGTTTGTGGAAGTGTAATCATGGCACGAACAAAGGAGATTTCTGAGGACCTCATAAAAAGAGTTGTTGATGCTCATCATGCTGGAAGGTTACAAAACCATCTCTAAAGAGTTTGGTCCTCCACCAATCCACAGTCGACAGATTGTGTACAATGGGAGGAATTCAGACCATTGTTTACCCTCCCCCAGGAGTGGGTCCGCCCAACAAAAGATCACTCTCAGAGCAAGGTGTGTCTAGTTTGGTGAGGTCCAAAGGACCCCAGGGTACTTCTAAGCCAACAAAGGCCTCTCTCACTTGGCTTAATCTCTAATGTTCATGAGTCCACAACCACAGAAGAACACTGACAACAATGGTGGTGCATGGCAGGGCTGCAGCAGAATCCCACTGCTCTCCAAAAAGACATTGCTTGCCTCGTCTCGTTTGGCTAAAAGATCAGTTGACGAGCCAAAGGCTATTTGGAAGCATGTTTTGTAGACGGATGAGACCAAAAATAGAACTTTTTGGTTTAAAAGAAAAGCGTATGTTTGTAGAAAGGAAAACACTGCCATTCCAGCATAAGACCGCTTAAATCCCATCTGTGAACATGGTGGTGGTAGTATCATGGTTTTGGGCCTGGTTTTGCTGGCATCTGGGACAGGACGGATTGCCATCATTTGACACACATCTTTTGCAAACTTCACTGATATGTATATTGGATCATTTACTTCAATAATAAATGAAACCAAGTATAAGATTTTGTCTCATTTGTGTAACTGGGTTCTCTTCATCTCTTTTAGTCATCTACTTTTAGACTTGTATAAAAATTTTGATAATGTTTTAGCATATTTTATGCATAAATTAGAAATTCTAAGGGTTCACAATTTTCATGCACACTTTAGAATGTTAAACATGACGGGTCTCATCTGTGTTCCTGCATGGGTTTATACCTTGCACAGCTACATGATGACTTGATCCAAATGTCTAAGTGTTCCCAATAACGTGACCTACTTGACAGCCTTTACAAGTGGTACGCTGCATTATTAATTAGAGAACGGACTTTCATTTGCATTCACTAGTTTACTGTCTCACAATAAGTCACCATTCACTTCTTATTAGCAGACTGCGTGCTATAATTAGCCATGGCGTGGTAGCTGGTAAAAGCCTCCTGGAGCTGAATGGACAATGTGCAGTGCAGAGAGGGCATTTACTGTTATTATGGATGTATAAATAACCAACCCAACGGCTGCATTTATCCCCTAGCAGGGCACTGGCAAACCCTCGTTCCCTGTTGGGTAAGTACTTAACTGCCTATAGTTCTCTGATTACTTCCACGACCATAAACGCTATAGTCACATTCCCACTATAGGGGAAAAATTACTTTAAAAACCTTGTCATTAAATATTTAAAACACATTAACTCAACTACTGGGCTGCAATTATCGGGAAACGTTCAGAAATCGTCTGTGGTTTCTCTTAGTTCAGCCGAATTACCCTGGTTGTAACCAGTTAGGGACTGTTAGGTAGGAGGAGGGAGGTAGGCCCCAATGAATAGAGGAGGATGATTGGGGAGAAAAGGACTTTTTTTTCGATCGTTCCCCCTTCTTTCCCACCCCTTTGTATTATTCAAATTGCGGGTAGCAGGTATGCCGCCCGTTTAACGTATGCTTACAAAATTTAAGTTTATTTTAAATAGTAATGTTAATTAAACGTAATATGAAAACCTTGATAACTTTGATAAAAGTTTAATGAAATAATCTGGGTGTGGTAGATGATAGAGCTCCATTTCTGAAATGCATAGTGCCACTTGTACAGTTTGGAAGGTGTTTCTTATAAGGAGAAAAAAAAACCAAACCTACATGGCTCTGTGTGAAAAGTGATTGCCCCCTAAACCTACTACTGGTGGGGCCGCCGTTCTGCAGCAACAACTGCTACAGCGCTTTGCGTGATAACTGTCAGTGAGTCTTCTAGCCGCATTGTGGAGGACCTTGGCCACCTCTCTTTTGCAGAATTGTTGTACATTTCAGCCACACTGGAGTTTTCCACATGACGTCGCCTTTTTTTAAGGTCATGCCACAGCATCTCAATAGGATCAAGTCGGACTTTGACTAGGCCACTACAAAGCCTTCATTTTGTTTTCCTCAAGCCCATTCAGAGGTGGACTTGCTGGGTGTTTTTTTTGGATCATTGGGTTCCTGCTGCAGAACCCAAGTTCGTTTTCAGCCTGATGTCACCAACAGATGGCCCGGACATTCTCCTTCAGGATTTTTTGTTGACAGCAAGAATCATAGTTCCATTTATCACAGCAGTCTTCCAGGTCCTGAAGCAGCAGAACAGCCCCAACCATCACACTACCAACCCACCAACCATATTTACTGCTGCTATAACATGTTTCTGTTTCTGAATGCTGTGTTACTTTACCCCGATGTAATGTACCACACACCTTTCCAGAGAGTTCAGCTTTTGTCTCGTCAGTCCATCGAAATTTTTCTTCCCAAAGTCTTGGGATCATCAAGATTGTTCTGGAGATATTGAGAACGAGCTTTAATGTTCTTTTTGCTCAACAGTGGTTTTCAATCTTGAAACTCTCTGCTGCCAATGCAGGCCATTTTCCCATCCTCTGCTTAATGGTGGAGGCATGACCCACTGACCATAAACTGATCCAAGTGAGGCCTGCAGTTCTTTGGATGTTGTTTGTGGGTCTTTTCTGAGCTCTGGATGAGTCGTCGCGCTGCGCTCTTGGGTAATTTTGGTGGCTGGCCCCCTGGGAAGGTTCTCCACTGTTCCATGTCTTCACCATTGGGTGGATAATGGCTCTCCTGTGGTTCTCCTGGAGTCCCAAAGCTTAGAAATGGGCGTTATAACCCTTCCAACTGATAGATCTCAATTACTTTATTTCGCAATTTGGTTCCTCCTGAATTTCTTTGTATCCCCCCCCCCCTCGGCAATGGATTGTACATTTTAAGGATCTTTTGGTGTCCCTTTCACTTTGTCAGGCAGGTCCTAATTTAATGATGTCCTGATTGAGAACATGTGTGCAATAATCAGCCTTGGTGTGGCTAAACAGTGAAACTTCAGGTGTGATAAAAACATAGATTTATGTTATATCACCTTTTTCACACCGGGCCAATGTGTTTGGTTTTTTTTCTCATCCCTCAATTATATCACCTTCATTCTAAAAACTTGATTTTGTGTTTACTTGTGTTGTCTTATGACTACTATTTAATTGGCTGGATGGTTCTGAAATGCTTAAGTGTGACAAACATGCAAAAAATTATAAATCAGGAGGGGACCAACACTTTTTCACACCACTAATGTACCTGTTACGGGGTATCAAATCCGTTTAGTCACTGGAAACGGGTTACTGTTCTAACCGAGCTTCGGGAGACTCTCCCCTACTCAAAACTCTGATTAAATAAGAATAAATACAGTTCTAATCAGAATAAAACATCTGTCCTTTGAGTCAGACTCAAAATGTCTAACGCACGTACACACTGCCTACTTTGTTTTAGCATACAGTTACAATGCTGTACTGAACACTTATTTACCATATGTGTATATTGTATATGTGTCTTTGCAGGTGTATAACAGTTTAGGCGTTGGATTAGATGGCGACCAAACTCGTCTACTCATGGTATCTCTGACGCATTTTCCGTACCGTTTGCAAAAACGCACTTTTTCCTGTGGAAATCCCACGAAAAAGCGTTTTTGTTTGCCATACGTGTTTGCCGAGCAACAAATCCACAAGTGAAAAGGCACCGGTTTGATTCCCCTACGTTAAGCTTCTTGACATACTAATTAAGAAGGTGCCGAGTTCAAAGCAGGAATGGTGCCAACTGCCACTATGGGGACTCTGAGCAAGGCCCTGAGCCGGCAATTATTTAGCTCAGCCGCAAGTCACTCTGGATAAGGGTGTCAGCTGAAAGCTACAACATACAGAAGAGTTCTACTGCACATATATTTACTTTACTGCCATCATACAGTATATACATTTACATTTACAGCATTTAGCAGACGCCCTTATCCAGAGCTTACAATTGGTACAGTCTTACAATCCAAGCAATTGGGGGCTAAGGTCCTTGCTCAAGGACCCAACAGTGGCAGCTTGGCAGAGGTGGGATGTGAACCTTGGACCTTCTGGTCCAGAGTCCAGTACCTTAACCACTAGGCTACTACAGTCCCTGGCCTTAGCATTCATTACGGCATTATCGCCATGGCATCGTTTCCACCAGCTTCTGCAATGTCACAACATTTACTTCTGTCCAGAGTTGCATTCATTTTCCCCGCCCCCAAGATCTTATACTGATGATGGGAGATTTGTTCCACTGCACAAAGTCTCCTCCAGCACATCCCAAAGATTCTAATGGGGTTCAGCTCTGGACTCTGTGGTGGCCAATCCATGTGTGATAATGGTGGCTCATGCTCCCTCAAACACTCTTTCACAATCTGAGCCTTCTGAAACAGATAAATGACAAGCTACTCACTGCATCAGGTAGGGTTAAATAACTTGTTGCCAGATGAACCATAATCACCCATGTAGTAATTATCCGTTGGGAGGCTTTTTTAAAAACACTATTTGCTTAGTTAAATCCAGGTTGTGACCTTTTTTTTGGCCCCACACACACTATATATATACACGACAAGAAGACGTGTGTGTGAGTGAGTGAGAGAGAGATTTGTAAGCAAGTCACTTCAAGAGCGAGGCTGAGTTGTGGGGCTGGAAAAAAAAGATATGAGAAAGACAGATAAGGATGAGACACAAGAAATCTGCCAACTTTCTCCCACAAGACCATCCTGGCAGATGGATCTGTGATTCCCGAGTAAACCGTGTGTGTGTGTGAGAGTGAGTGTGTGTGTGTGTGTGTGTGTGTGTGTGTGTGAGTGAGTGAGAGGAAAGCAAACACACCCTGCACACCTCTCTGCATCTATAAATATCCACTCTCCAATTGCGCGTCTCACCTGAGGGGATGAAGACGATGTTGATGCCGAAGATGGTGTGCGTGAGCCAGGTGTAGAGGCCGTAAAAGCCGGCCATCTTCAGCGAAGCATCAAACACACCTCTGCAAAGAGACGGAGATCCGTTGAGGAACGCGACGACACACTTGACAGGGACAGAACAGCTGGGCCACACATGGGCTTCCTTAACCAAACAACTGGAACCGTCACAGTGTGACTCATGAGCGATTCCTCCGCTCCGTTTCCGCTCGGCCATGGCAAAACTTTAGTCACAGCTGCATCCTGAATGTTTTTCAAATGGAAAGTATGTGTGTATGTGTGTGTGTGATGTGTGTGTGTGGTGTGAGTGTGAGTGTGTGAGCGCGCGATACCATCGGCAACAAATGAAAAGACACTATGTGAGCTAACATCAAAACACTACTCTGTTGAGGACGGTGGTGCTCTCCTGCCCTCTATGGGTGACATTGGTTATTGCAGCAAGAGCTTGGTGGTGTAAATACAGAAGCTTTATACAAAGCGGCTAATTAAATATTAATTAGGTAAACAGTACCTATTATTACACATAATACACATTAATTGGCGTATAGGTAAGGCCCCGTTCAATAACCATCACATCAACGATTATATTTTTAATATAACGATTATATAAATAAATTCTAACAGGGAATACAAATCGTTCAAGCCCAGACGTTGTACCCATAAAGAGCTGGTTAGGTTTTTTAAGTGTATTTTTTATGCCAGGTATATTATTTATGTAATACTCTGTCTTGTTTTCATATTTTTTCACTTACGCATCGCAATTTTCCGAGAAGAGCCATGAAACAAAAAACTTGTTCTTTGCTTATTAGGTTTAAAAGCGTCGCCTGTTCTGGAAATTTCTTCAAGTGGACCCATTCCCTCTCGGTTGTGTGCAGCCGGCGAGGTGTTTAATTACGTTTATAGTCCAGGTGCGCATTTGTACCACGAACTCCTGTTTAACACTTTAGCGTTACACTCGTGTCGCTCCAGCCACACAGTGACCCAGGTTCGAGTCCCAGGACTGCCTTCCAGCTGGCTCGAGCGTGACTCTGGCATAAGTGGGCGTGTCTGAGGGAGGGGAGAGTGGGGAATTGCATGGTGCTTGGACACCGCCCCCTAAGCCAGTCCCTGTGGGCGCCTACCCCCTAACCTCAGCTTTAAATATCACAGGGCCAGTCCGTGCTGCTGCGCTTCCAGGTGTGCCGACTTTTCAAACTTTTTTTTATTACCGTGCAATAAAGTTTTTTTTCTGTTTATTCAGACAGAATAAAATATATGAGTCAGACTGTGGGCGTGAAGCGCTGGTCTGTGGAAAAAGATTTAATAACGTCTCGCAATCGCGATGTGGAGCTGCATCATGTCCTGTGTAAACATTTTCAAAATCATAGCTGGTTTTTTTTTTTTTTTAGAGATTCATTTAGTCCGTTTTAAAAGGTATGACGTGTCGGTTCACACACAATGGTTCCTTCTTTCAGAAGAAAGTCTTTAATGACATTTGCTGATACTGATCATTGCTTTAGAGCAGCAGTGTGGACAGCCAATCAGATCATAGCCCTGGAATGCATGTACAGTGGTGTGAAAAAGTGTTTGCCCCACCTGTTCTCAATCAGGACATCACTTAAATAGGACCTGCCTGACAAAGTGAAGTACACCAAAAGATCCTTAGAAGCTGCACATCATGCTGAGATCCAAAGAAATTCAGGAACAATTGAGAAAGAAAGTAATGGAGGTCTGGAAAGGGTTATAAAGCCATTTCTAAAGCTCTGGGACTCCAGGGAACCACAGTGAGAGCCATTATCAAACTTGGGTTCTGCAGCAGAACAATGATCCAAAACACAGCAGCAAGTCCAGCTCTGAATGGCTGAAGAAAAACAAAATGAAGACTTTGGAGTGGCCTAGTCAAAGTCCTGAGCTGAATCCCATTGAGATGCTGTGGCATGACCTTAAAGAGGCCGTTCATGCTGGAAAACCCTCCAGTGTGGCTGAATTACAACAATAATGCAAAGATGAGTGACCAGAATTCCTCCACAACGCTGTAAAAGACTCATTGCAGGTTATCACAAACGCTTGGTAGCAGTTGTTGCTGCTAAGGGTGGTATAACCAGTTATTAGGTTTTCACACAGGGCCATGTAGGTTTGGATTCTCCCTTAATAATAAACACCTTCATTTAAAAACTGCATTTTGTATTTACTTGTGTTGTCTTTGACTAATATTTAAATTGGTTTGATGTTCCGAAACACTTAAGTGTGACAAACATGCAAAAAAAATAGGAAATCAGGAAGGGGGCAAACACTTTTTCACACCACTGTATCTGTGTGTGTTTGTGGGTGTGTGTGTACCTGATTGCCTCTTCCACAGACTGCCCGATGATGTTGGATGAAGGTCCAGGCTGGGACAGCGGGGTGAGGCTGATCACCCACTTCACAGGCTTGTAGTACTCACCGCTGGAGCTCAGCAAGTAGAAGAGTGTAGTCAGGAATATTACCTACACACACACACACACACACACACACACAATGCATGTACATGCACTTAATAATCTGATCCCAGTCAGATTTCTACAGTTATCTCATTATTCAAGCACACTAGTAATCAGATTAAGAAAACCCACAAAGCAAGCTGGATTTTATTTCAGTAATCTGATTACTCATAGCACGTGCTCGGATTTGGATTCGGATCGGATTTGGCAGCGTATGCATGTGCACAGAGCGGCTAGCAGAAAAAAAAGGTTGCAATGGCCACTTATTCTTAGAGATCTCGCTTCTTTTGGGCTGCATTACATAGACCAGGTGGGGGAGTCTTTGGTGGGATCTGGCAACCCAGGAATTAAACACAGGACCCACTAAACGGCCAGCGGACACTCTGAAACGCAAAATATACTCGAGAAAATGAAGAATATGATTTGATATTCAAAACTGTCTGTGTAAGGAAACATTATGTCATGATTTATTCGGACGACGGTAAATTAATTCGAGCTCGCCTATAACGCGATATCTTCCACACCAAACAAGACTTTCCTGCGAAAATGCAACGTTATTTTATTCACATCTCGAATCGATTCATTCAATTTACATTATTCCTTATGGGAAAAATTTGCTCTGTATTCGTCATGTTCAATTCTCGACACGCCTTCTGGAACGAATTAACCACGAGAACTGAGGTACCACTATACTATTACAGGCTTATCAATGAAAGCTTGTGTGTTACCAGTGAGAGGGCGAAGTTGAGCAGTGCCGTGCCGCTGTGGAACAGGACAGTGAACAGGGTGGTGGTTGTGGAGATTAGCAGACCGACGTTTCGGCTCATCACAATCCACAGAGACTCCACAATCTACACACAGACAAATCCATCATTACATGGCCAGTATGATCTAATGATAGATCAGTACTATAGGTCAGTAGCTACAGTGGTGCTTGATAGTTTGTGAAGTCTTTAGAATTTTTTATATTTCTGCATAAATATGACCTAAAACATCATCAGATTTTCAACACAAGTCCTAAAAGTAGATAAAGAGAACCCAGTTAACCAAATGAGACAAAAAATATTATACTTGGTCAGTTATTTATTGAGGAAAATGATCCAATATTACATATTAGTGAGTGGCAAAAGTATGTTGAGCCTTTGCTTTCAGTATCTGGTGTGACCCCCCCTGTGCAGCAATAACTGTAGCTAACGTTTCCTGTAAACTGTGTGATCAGTCCTGCACACCGGCTTGAGGAATTTTAGCCCATTCCTCCGTACAGAACAGCTTCAGCTCTGGGATGTTGGTGGGTTTCCTCACATAGCTGCTCGCCTTCAGGTCCTTCCACAACATTTCCATTGGATTAAGGTCAGGACTTTGGACTTGGCCATTCCAAAACATGAACTTTATTCTTTGGTAGAACGGCTGTGTGCTTAGGGTCGCTGTCTTGCTGCACGACCCACCTTCTCTTGAGATTCAGTTCATGGACAGATGTCCTGACATTTTCCTTTTCCTGCAGATGAGCAGCAATGTTCTTTTTGGGAGAGCAGTGGCTTTCTCCTTGCAGCCCTGCCATGCACACCATTTGTTGTCAGTGTTCTTCTGATGGTGGACTCATGAACATTAACATTAGCCATGTGAGAGAGGCCTTCAGTTGCTTAGAAGTTTACCTCAGGGTTTCTTTGTGACCTCACCAACTATTACACGCCTTGCTCTTGGAGTGATCTTGTTGGTCGACCACTCCTGGGGAGGGGTAACAATGGTCGTTGAATTTCCTCCATTTGCACACAATCTGTCTGACTGTGGATGGGTGGAGTCCAAACTCTTAGAGATGGTTTTTGTAACCTTTTCCAGCCTGATGAGCATCAACAACTCTTGTTCTGAGGTCCTCAGAAATCTCCCTTTGTTCGTGCCATGATACACTTCCACAAAAACATGTTGTGAAAAACACCTGAACTCTATTTCACCTTCAAATTACACTGCTAATCCTAGAGGTTTCACATACTTTTGCCACTCACTAATATGTAATATTGGATCATTTTCCTCAATAAATTAAATGACCAAGTATAATATTTTTGTCTCATTTGTTTAACTGGGTTTCTCTTATCTACTTTTAGGACTTGTGTGGAAAATCTGATGGTGTTTTTAGGTCATATTTATGCAGAAAGAGAAAATTCAAAAAAGGGTCCACAAACTTTTCAGCACCACTGTGGGTGGCTGGGCAGCCAGGCGAGTAAACGAATAGACAGGCAGAGTGGACTGGCATATAGACAAAACATATAGGCAGATTGGACAGACAGAACAGAAAGAGTGCTTCATAAGTGCACACATGATGCCAGGCACTCACCGATAGCAGTGTCTCAATGTTGTCCTGTAGGAAGGACACCACGTCCTGCCAGTCCAGTATGTCCCCCAGCCAGCTATTTGCCTGTGCAGGTGCTGCTTCTGACCCCGATGGGCGTCCGCTGAACGTTACATTCTACTTAAAGCAAAGAGTGAGTTGGATCAGCAATCAATCACCATAAGTGTGAGCTTTTCTTCTTCAACAGAACCGAGACACAAAGACACACCCAGTTTTTAGGTAGCGTTTAGGTTCAAGTCAAGCGAAATGGGACGAGAAGGTGATAATGTTGGAATATGACTGTGGGGATCACAGTCCGGTCCATTCACACCAATACCAACATCATACCGCATGATATTACATTACATTAGTAGTGATGCGTTTTGTTTAATTTGCATTTTTGTTTGTGATTTTTCAAAACTATACTGATCCCACACGTGAACACTTATTAGTTTGTTTTGTCCAGAGCAGGTTGGGTATCACTAGAGTTCAGTTCCAATAATAATAATAATTATCATTATTAAGAAACACTCAAACTCAGCTTGAGTTGCGAGTGAGATGCAGGCAATGGTGAGCAGTGGAGAACAAATTGGACGTGCGTTCACATGCCAGCGCTTCTCGATGTCCTCGTTGCACTCTTCAGCGCTTACAAATGCCTTTCTGTGCTCAGGTTTTTGGCCGTCCGCATCGTTGAGGCCTAAACTTTGACGCATCTCTAGACATTAGTCTAGCGTAAATGACAGAGTCTGGCACGGTTGCATTTATTAGGTTAATGGCACAGCGTTGAGCCCATCCTTTCTCCCTGTCCAATATCTTGTACAAGCCATTATCCTCAGGCAATATCTTCTACAAGCAAAGTCATTCCATTACTCAAACCCAATCAAGCAAAAAGCACGGGGTTTGAGGAAATGCCTCAAAAACGTGGAGCGTTCCAAAATCATCTGTCCACGTCGTACTCTATCATTCTCCATTCTCGCACCATTAGAAGAGATTTGCTCTTTGGTTGCATTAATGTGATTGACTACAGGTCAAGGAGAAGAGAATGTAAAACAGAAATACATGTCAAGTACAGCTGCATAGAAACTTCTCTGACTTGGAACAAAATCCAAAACAGGACGACCACCTTAGCAGATCTGTCCCAACTGCTCTTGTACTAAAATCAGAAGCCTTAAGCTATAGACCCTACATACAAAAATGGCAGCAATCATGCCCTTATTAAACACATACAGCATCAGCACCTGCTCTCCTACTGATTAAACTAATAATAATAAACAAGACACCAAATGACTGAACTTAAACGGACATTTAAGTTTTAAAAGTCTTTTTTTAATAAATGTTCATCTCTTTGCTTTTAGTCACTCAGTAGCAGTGTTCATTTCGTCGACGAATGATTTGTCAGTTTTCGTCAACGACCCTTTTTTTCTAACGAAAACGAGACGATGACTGAACTAAAATGTAAAACGAATTGAACTGACAAGACATCCAATCAGATCGAACAAGTTAGAAAAAGATCCAATCATAACTTCAGTATATGTGGAAAGGCGGGACATGTTGGGTAGCGATCCAATCAGCAACGCGGTAAGACGCAGACCGTACTAGCTCGACAATGTCAACACCTGGGAGAAAGAGAGTCGATTTATTTATTTGGACACATTTCTCATTTTATATAAAAGAAAACAAGACTCTTTATAAAGCGTATGGGGCGCCATCCCCGGTAAAAACAACAAAGTTTAAACGACATCCATCTGCAGGCATGGCGTCCTGAAACTGCGATCAAACTATCAGCCCCTAAATGCAAATAAAGTAGGGATTAAAATGTTTTCAGTTCGTGACGTGGACATGTTTTAACTTGGTCTAAAAAGTGTTCATATTATATGTAAGAAGTATTCTGGTAACATAACTCCGTTCTACACTGTAATTATGAATAAATGCCTATAGAGCAGCGCATATATCTGATCTTCTATGGTTAATAAAGCTCATAATATATCATTTATTCTAACTTGATTCTATTCTACACCATCTCATGAATGTCCACTCCGAGTCTGAGGCAGATCTTTGATGGAAATGATGAGTTTTGGTGACCACTTTACTCTGTACAGTTATTATAATGCATGCATACAGACCTAAGCTAATATCTTAATTAGATCTTAGAATATATAGTTCATTCCAACTTGACTCTATTCTAGAACATCTGCTGAATGTCCACACCGAGTGTGAAGCAGATCTGTGGTGGAAATTCAGTAATAACCACTTTAATGTCTACTTTTATGACCAACGCATGCGTGTAGCTGTTTCATTTAAAAAGGGAAAAGCTATAAAGCATTTACGTACTGCAACGTTTACATTTCATATTATAGTCGACTATAATCTTATTCTAATTAGTCGGCGAAAACTAGACTAAACCTAAAAACAATTCAGACGACTAAATTATGACTAATTACATTGCAGTAGACTATAACTAGAACTAAATGAAAATTTGCTATCAAAACGAACACTGCTCAGCAGTCCCAGTTCATGAGCTGCAAGCTGTAAAGCAGGAATTTAAATGTAAATCTCGGCATTTTCTCCACCATTTTCGAATATCGATGCCGATTGTATCAAAATGGCAATAATGGGCCCAACGGATCGGTCTGGAACTAGTACATACAGAACAGAAATCTTTTAAACCTTTATAAGTACCTTTATAAGGTCTGCCTAATGGACTGGCCACTCGGGCGAACACAGAGACAACTACATTCTACGCTACCTTGACAAACCACGAGTGGTAGAGTCGATCCCAGAGCTCCAGAACCTGCTTCTCTATGACCGCCGTGTTGTTCACCTTCTCACCGAGCATCTTGTGGAGCTATTCCCTCATTCAGAGACAAACAGCTTGTTAAAAATCACATATGCGGTTTGGGACACAGCCTATAGTACCAGCCTTGTATCAACACTGAAACCTCCTGAACCTTTGTACCTTTTGCGTTATCCATTCTCTCCCATGCTGGTACACGTTAGTGGCAGCTGAATTGAGAGCATTCTGGACAACTCGGGCCTCTGGAAGCCAGCTACGACACATGTTCAGAGGAAAACATTAATTAGAGACGTCCACGGATTATGTATCATTAATTAGAGACATCCGATATGTACGAGTAACTTACTTGGCCCACTCGGGGTGGTTGGCGAGAGTCTCGTTGATCAGATTGCTGGTGACTTCTACGATATGGGCGCTCTCGTGATGCACCTAAAAATAACGCATCACATGACGCGACTCGTGGTTAAAGTATGTTGCCATTGGTAAGTATGTACACGCCATTGGTGCCCCGCTAACAGTGTATTTAACTTTGTCCTCCTAAAACGAAGTCGATAAAGAGAATGAATAAAGTATTTGGCTGGATTGCACCGACTTAAACATGGTTGCCAGGCTCATATTTTTGGGCTTGTTTCCACAGACCTGGCTGCTTTTTTTCTCGTGGGATCTGGCAACCCTGGAACTGAATGCAGCACCCGTAAAAGGAAGGTGATTCTAAATATGTGTGCATACTGTACCATAGCAGTGAGCAGGAGTGCCATAAGGAGCGTCCCTGTGACCAGGAGGAAAATGATGAAAATGCTGATGAGCTTGTCCAGCGATTTCTCGAGCCAGATGATCATCTGGGACGAGAGAAACGGAGAAAGAATGTCATGGATTAAATTCCAGGGGGTGGAGCTTGTGACACATCTAGTGGGTGTGAACACGGAGAGAAACCTGCTTCCACTGAGCTATTAGGCAAACTTCAGCGAGAGCCTACAGTTTTTGCAATTGAGCTTCACGACTGAAGGGTTAAGGACCTTGTTCAAGGGGCCAGCAGCTGAGATTGGAGCTCACAAACCTTCTGGTTAGAAGACATTCACCACTGAGCCAAAAGAGCTACCAATTAACAGCTAATCAAAATATATATTCATATTATACTATATTTATCAGTACACTGCCATCTCGATCCCCATAAGGAATAATGGAAATGTAATAAATCTGTATCATAAGGCATTACATGTATTAATGGAGTTGTGTTGCACAGGTTCTCCCTGATTTATGATGGGGATACGTTCCGACAAATCCATCATCAGCTAAAAGCATCATGAACTGATGAGTTTAATATAGTCTGTACTGTACCACATTACACATGAACACTTCCATTAAGCTACAGTTGGCCAAAATCATTAACGCAAAGCTTATTTTATAATAAAGTGTTGGAAAATCACATGTCATTTAGTGACTAATGGATTCAAAGTGAAACGTAAAAGCAAAACACTTACTCTATTGGTGAACTCTAGGCTCATGTCAAGTGCTCAGGTCCTGATTTCCTTTCGGTTGGATGTCATTACTAACCATTTCAGGACCCATGGAGACGTATTTGCACTAAGAATACAGCACTGCAAATGTCAAAATAAAGGGATCTTCACTGAGCTATTGTGAATCTGAATCACTGCGCACTGAATCGTGAATCGAGTTGAGGCTCGACTCATACAAGTTTACGCAAGTGCGCCGAGTACCGAGCAAACGCCGACAAGTTTTGTAGTCGAAATGCGTCGAGAACCGAATTTGACGAGTTCCGAGGTACCACTGTATTAGTTAATGGTCATTAATGATTCAGAATCAACTCCAGAATCATTTATACCATTGGTAAGATGGGTAAAAGATATGAGAAATACAATGTGTGTGTAATTAGCTTCATTATAACCCAAAAGTACTCTTACTTACAAATCTAATAAAAGTTAACATTAATGTACAAGTAAACAAAAAACTCAGTAGTTCATTAAAATAACAAAATAACTCAAGAGACAACCGAGGAGGGGCTGCAGTCAGTCTGGACATGGCTAATATCTGTTGCTTAGCATAATTCTACCAGGATACCATGGCCGCTGAGTGAGACAGCCTTTGGAAAACTTATCGGAAGGTCGTGAGCTCAAAAGCTGCCACTGTTGGGTCAGGTTCTTTACCATCCCGTTAGCGCAGAGCACAAGCAGGAAGTGGTAGAGGGATACCGATTAGCGTTAGCTCTCTAGTGGACCAGGTTTCTCTGTGCACCCCTCTGTGCTAAAAGTCCTTGTACGCCTCAGTCTAATCCTGTTCTCGTGTCTGGTTTAGTCATGCGGATAATTAGCTCGGTTTGCATCATGGTTTATTAGCGGATGTTAGTGACCCTCTGGAGTACGAGACGAGAACTCCGCTCTGTCGTTTCGAAATGGAAAACGAACAGCGACAACGAGCAGAAGGCGCCTACCGAGGCCTTAAGCGTGACCTTCAGTACCATCTGTTCCTTCCACCTCAGCGTGAGTGTACTATATCCGGCACGGCACTCCAGGGAATGGCGCGC
>JAJAGP010001698.1:0-129268 GCA_025084515.1 Ancistrus triradiatus | reverse complement strand
GTGTGTCTGTGTGTCTGTGTGTCTGTGTGTCTGTGTGTCTGTGTGTCTGTGTGTCTGTGTGTAGGTACAGGGAAGACCCTCCTGGCGAGAGCTGTAGCCAGTCAGCTGGACTGTAACTTCCTAAAGGTAAACAAATTCTTTATTAAGTGCAGGTAAACAAGTCGAGTGCTGCAGCTGCTCACAGGGAGAGTAATACTCATACTAATAATAATCATAAAATACTCATAATATTAATAATACTCATACTAACAATATTAATAATACTCATACTAACAATAATGCCAATAAGGTGTAATAATGAGGGTTATTCCTGTGCTGTTTATCTGGGGCTATTTCAGGTGGTTTCGAGCTCCATCGTGGATAAGTACATTGGAGAAAGTGCCAGGTTAATCAGAGAGATGTTTAATTACGCTCGAGATCATCAGCCCTGCATCATCTTCATGGACGAGATCGATGCCATAGGTAACAACGCTTTATCATTTAATCCCTTATTATTATTATTATTATTATTATTATTATTATTATCATTATTATCATTATTATTATTATTATTATTATTATTATTATTTTATCTTATTTTTTAAATTGTAATTAATTATTATTATTAATATTATTTATTATGATTACCATTGATTATTATTATATTATTATTATTACAAGTATTATTTACTACTATACTATTATAATAGTATTATTAATATTATTATATTTAGTAATTATATGATTATTACCTTTATTTTAATTGTGATTGTTGTTATTCAGTTAAATTATTATTATTACACCTATGTTATTTTATCCTTTATTATTATTTATTATGATCATTATTAGTGTTATTATTAGTGTTATTATTATTATTATTATTATTATTATTATTATTATTATTATTACATTAATAATAATTATTATGGTTGTTATTGAATTAAGAATAATTATCATTACTATATGATGTGTTTTTAATATTACTTTTGTCATTAGTAGTAGTATTATAGCTATTGTTTTTGTTATCCACTTATTATTATGATGATGATTATTAGTGATCATTATTGTTATTATATTTAGAATTATTGTTATTGCTATTATCATTAGTATATTTTGTATTTTGTTATCATTGTTATTGTTTTTATTTTGGTTATTATTAGTATTGTTTTTGTTATCCATTATTATTATTATTATTATTATTATTATGTATCATTATTATATTTAGTATTTTTAATATTCTCCTTTTTGTTATTGTTGCTATTATATCTATTGTTTTATCTATTATTATTATTATTATTATTATTATTATTATTATTATTGAGTTATTTCTTTTCTATTATTATTATTATTATTATTATTATTATTATTATTCTAAGCGATGTTTTGATGTGTCACAGGGGGGCGCCGTTTCTCTGAGGGAACTTCAGCAGATCGAGAGATCCAGAGAACTCTGATGGAGGTGATCACACACACACACACACACACACACACACACACACACACACACACACACACCCGAGTCAATTAGGGTTCAGGCTTTATGGATTGGTACTACATGCCGTGTTGCTGTCGGCTTCAGCTGCTGAATCAGATGGACGGCTTCGAAACTCTACACCGGGTGAAGATGATCATGGCTACGAACCGACCGGACACACTGGACCCGGCCCTGCTGCGACCCGGACGCCTGGACAGGAAGATCCGTGAGCGGCTTTCCTTTACTGACCTGGACTGAGCTTTTGTTTCTCTGCTTGTTGGTTTGTTTGTGTTTTTGTTTATGGTTTTATTTGTGGACGGCTTTAGATATCGAGTTACCCAATGAGCAGGCTCGGCTGGACATCCTGAAGATCCACTCGGGTCCCATCACCAAACACGGAGACATCGGTCAGACAGCTAAAAGATTATGAACGGCATTCAGTAACGTGTGTGTGTGTGTGTGTGTGTGTGTGTGTGTGTGTTCAGTGAGCTGAATTCAGACTGGCTTTAATGAAAGTATGTTTTACTGAAACGATTCTTCCTGTGGTCAGATTATGAAGCCATCGTGAAGCTCTCTGATGGATTTAATGGAGCTGATCTGAGGAACGTCTGCACTGAAGCAGGTACCGGAGCTTTGCTCGTTCCCATTGAGGCGAACAGGTGATCCTGATCTCTGGTCCTCTGGAGCTCCATTCAGTTTGTGTTGCTTTTGTGTTACAGGGATGTTTGCGATTCGAGCCGATCAGGATTTCGTCACTCAGGAGGACTTTATGAAGGCGGTGAGGAAAGTAGCCGACTCCAAGAAACTCGAATCCAAACTGGATTATAAACCGGTTTAAAGCGGAACGTTTGCTTTGTTTTTACATCTTTATTTTTGTTTCTCGTTCAGTAGCTGTGTGTGTGTGTGTGTGTGTGTGTGTGTGTGTGTGTGTGTGTGAGAGATCATGATCACCAGCCCTAAGTAGGCTCCCTGTGTAGTCAGGATCACCAGATTGAGTCCAAAACCTAATGACTTTATTAAAGTTTCGTAGTTAATCATGATGTGGTTCCTCTGATTATTCCATTAGTTGACCTGAATAAAGCTGATCTGAACTGATCCTTACACAGGGGGATCTAGAACCTTAGAGAACCTTCACCTTCATGTGATTTAAAACAGATCAGAGTCAAATGAGGACAATAAGGAGTGAAAGAGTCTAAAAGAGTCAGGGAATCAAAGAGCATATCTTTTATCTTATATTTGAAGAATCAAGGAGTCAAAGGAGTCAATTACTTGAGGAGTCAGAGAATCAAAGAACTGAGTCAGGAATCACAGAATCAGTGAATCATATGGCCAAGAAATTAAATAGTCAGGCAATCAGGTTCAAGGGGTTAGAGTCATAGAGATGATAAGGATTCAAAACAGAGCAGAGTGAAAAGTCTTAGTCAAAGAGTCAGGGAATCAAAAGTCATATAGTTGAGGAATTAAAAAGTCGGGTATTCGGAGTCAAAGAGTCAAAACTAGGGGTCAGAACTGAGGAGTCAAATATTTAGCAGTCAAGGATTCAAGACTGAAAGAATCAGAGAGATGAAGAGTCAGCAAGTTCAACCTTTGTTTTATTATCAAACCATTGTCTCAAAGCAGCTTCACCAGTCAGGACTGATTCAGAGAATACAAGGACGAGCACGTGAACGACTCAGGGAGTCAGCGAGGCATTACAGAATCAAACAAGAGCGAAACAGAAAGGAAAGGTTTTAAACGTCTGATATCAATCAATACAACATAAACTCCTATTTTAAGTTTATTTACAAATCTTTTTGTGTTTTGTTACACAGGAAGGTTCAGCTTTAGTTCCGAGGGGTTAGTTTGGTTTATTCAGATCAGCGATCACTGATCAATCCTTCATATTCGTTATTTGTAGCCCAAACACAAGGTTGTGAGTTCTAATCCCATGTCTGACTAACTGTGGAGGGACGTCGGTGTAACAGCGGCTTTAAGCTCGGAGAACGGACACGGGCTGTGTCTCAAACCGCAACCTAGTGCACTGCGATTTGAAATGCGGCCCACCAGGACACGGCCATTTACAAACGAATTGCCTGTTAAGCCGGGAGGAATTAATAGTACTAAATCGTTAGAGTCCCTGGGGGGCGTGCGCAGACAGAGCGAAGGACTCGCAGACGAAGGCGCGGCACATGGGGCAGTGCTGGAAGTGCGACACACACTCGTCACACACACACGCGTGACGACACGGCAAGAGCACGCGATTCACCGCTGCGTTCTGACACACCACACAGTCCCGCCCCCTCACTCCTGACCACTCCTCCTCCTGCTCTGACTCCGCCTCGGGCTCCTCCGGGGTAGGGGCGGGGCTTGGGTTATCCGTCGACATGTACAGCGGCTGGGAGAAGACAAGAATCGTTCAGTGATCAAATACATTATTAGATTATTGATTAGTGATGGCGCTGCGGCTCCGCACTACCTTCAGATCGTAGACGTTTCCGGCGGCGGTGAGCAAATAGTGGAAGAGGACGCGCTCCGATAGTCGGCATTTGTCATCGGGGACGTGCAGCACTGTGACACTGGCCCCCTGCAGGGACGCCGCGACAGCGATAGGTTACTTATGCTAAAATCACATCGTATGCCACGCAGATCATCGGCCGGACGCTACTCACGATGCCGTGCGCCTCTTGGGCCTCCTCCCTCGCTAACGTCAGAACGGTCACTAGAGGGTAGTGGTCCCGCGGCAATAGGCCGAAATCAGACACGCCCACATCGGGAGGGATCTGAGTAACAAACTCCACCCTCTGCTCCTTACTTACGCTGATGGTACGGTTAAGGTACAAAAAAACCCCACAATCCTATTATAATAACAATAATAATAATAATAATAAACATATAATAAATAATAATGAGGATAATAGCATGATAACAGCAATGATAATAATAATTATAATAAGTCCTGTCTGCGTTGCTGAAGGGCCGTACCTGTGGATGTGGGCGGAGCTATGTTCGTACCTGCATCAGTAACGGTGTGTATGAAGGATACGTGAATGTGTGATGGTGCAGGAAGTTTCCACGCAGAGCCCGATGGAACGAGGCCGCCGTGCTCAGCGTGGATCCGTACCGGTGCTGGTGCAGCGCCACCTGCAGGGCCTGAACGTTACAGCCCCAAAAACAACTCAGCACACACTCCTGTAAACAGTACGGCTGTAAACACACACCGTCTGAAGCGCGCGCACACGCACACACACACACACACACACAGAGCAGGCCGTGTGTGAGAGAGCAACACAGTGCAGAGCGTACAGATGCATAACCATCAGGCCACTGTTACCCCTCACGCTCCCCGGGATCGGCCCCAGCTCCAGGGAGAACGGATTCAGCACCTGAACCATCTTCTTCTCTGGAGCAGGAGGGAGAGAGTCACCTTCATCTGAACTCCTCACGATCACCGGAACATCAAAGCCAAACCTGCAACCATCCAGTAATACCAAACAACATCAGACAGCCAGGTAGGACTCACCTGAGAAACTCAAAACGACCTCAGCGGATTTCATACTAATAATAATGACAATAACAATAATAATAATACAATACTAATATCAAAAATGTTATTAATAACAATGTCATTAATACTAATATTAATAACAACAATAATTATTATATAAATAATACTTATAATCACAACAACCATCACTGGGAGAAGCAGTGAGATGATTATGACTGAGATGATTATAATTACTACATTATTATTATTATTATTGTTATTATTATTATTATTAACATTATTTAATGCAAATATTACTTACATTATTGTTATTATTAGTATTATTATAATTACTATTATTGGCATTTATTATTATAATTATTATTAACATTATTAAGTGTAAATATTATTATTATTAATATTATTGTTATTATTATCAGTAGCATTAATAAATAAATGTTTAATTACCAGCTCAGTACCAGAGCTACAGTCAGGATGAAGCAGATTGAGATCAGACTGATGTAAAATAAAGGAGAATATTCATATAACTTCACTATTAACTCCGCAGCCATGATTCCCGTGTTAATAAACCATTAAAAAACTAAAACCGTTTCACTAAAACTTTAAGTTGGAATAAAATAAACGTAATAAAGCGCGAGCAGCTCTGTCTCAAAACTGGAGCTTCCATCACGCAAACATCCGGTATTGCTACAGCTACGGTGTCCTGCTGGTACCAAGCGCTATCGCGAACGCAGATTGTTTTTGGCCTATTATAGAACAAATTCTGATTTATTTCTTCAACCTGAACTCATATCATACATTATTGTTTAGTAACATATTTATACACTTTATTGAATAGTAATATTTGTAAATGTCTAGATATAACGCCTGTTCTTGTTTTGTAATACATTGGTAGAACTACAAATCCCTTGGGACAATGCGTGGTTGCGTTGACTTATAAGATTTAACCATATTATCCGGGTATTAGCTCGGCTAATGCTACGATGTCTAAGGATTTCAATATAAATGTGTTTTTTGTCGCTCTCGGTATTATGGGAAATTGAGTTTTGTAGGTTTCAGTGATTACACAGCAAACTTTAACTTTAAGTACATGTTATATCAATTATTTTTTTGTTTAATTTTTTAATTTAACACTCCCCTGCTAACTGGTTTAAATGGTGAGCTCAAATGGTTCGGCTGGTCTTTGTTAGTAAAGCTGCCCAGCATACAATTGTCGAAACACAACAGCTTACAATAAACAAGTTTAAGTTCATATTTACTGTGGGTTCGTTTTTAGAGAGATTGGGCCTATTGAATTTTATTTAATTATTTAATTACTTTGGGTAACTGTTAGGACGCAATTTTATCAGACATTTTATTTATTTACCTACACCAGAGTTGTGGGGGTCTGATTTTCAGACACGTTATAGGTTGCTTAATTAAAATGATCTGTACTCTTATTTTAATGCCAGTAGATCATCATTTAGTTCCAGTAACTGTAAGAAGTAGAAAGGAGAAAGTTAATGCACTACAACTCGTTGGTTATTTCCGACCCTCTCTCCAGTCAGTAGGGGGCGGTAGTGCAGTGAGGTAATTGCGTGGCCTTCGATCTGCTCAGATTTCTTAAGAGGATGAACGGTGAGGGTCTGAGCGCTTCAGCTCTGTAACAGATCGACAGTAAAATCAGGAGATAAAGACGATGTGCATCCAAAACTTTTAAAATATAAAGTAAAAAAATTATTAACAATAAAAACTCGAAACGCTTTAAACGTTGGAGCGTTATCAAGCATTTATGTCTAAAGCTGAAGCTTTAAAAATATTTATAAAATAAAAGAAGATTTGTATAAAAATAAATATTATGCATTCTACATCTTGAGACGTTCTTATAGTCAAGGCGTCTTAAGATGCGTGTCTATAGACATGTCCTAAGACGGCTCAGGACATGGTGATGGCTGGGTATGTTACTGTGGTGTTTTGGAAGTAAATGTTGTCCTCCCGCCGTGTGCCGAGACGCGATGTGATTGGTTAATCAGTCTGTGAGAGAATCTCTCGGCTTCTCAGTGAAGCAGCAGCAGGAGAAAATCACCACAAATTCACATCTACATCACTGAGTAGTAAACAGAGGCAGATCCTGAAGTAAATATAATATGTATTTATCTACATGTCCACTCAGAAAAAAATAAAAATAAAAAAACCGAAGAACCTGTTAAATCTGTTTTAATACTCATGTCAGAATAGTTGCTGTTGAGTGACTGAGTGCTGAGGCAGTCCAATTACGTAACAACGTTTATATATGATAATCGTGTAAGAAGTCAAAATTTGTAAAATTTCAAACGTATTTCTGCCAGCTTGGTATCTTTTTGCGCATAGTTCGTTCAATGTTATTGAAATATTATGTTCTGTTTATCAGTTTTTGTAAATTGTAATTCTGTTTTTTCTGTATCTATATTTGTGTATTGTTGTGTGTATTGCTGCTACAACAAAGAAAATCCCCTTTGGGGATAAATAAAGTACTCTATCTATCTATCTATCTATCTATCTATCAAATCATACAGAGAGGATTAAATGTTTGTTATATCAGAGGCTAAAATGGTTAACACAAGTATCCTACTGTATTGTGCTGATATATATCACATTTAACTAAGTTAGCAGTTGCATTGTCCTGTTTAAAGTTTAATGTCAGGTCTGTCAGGTGATTTAAGTGCTTTTACTGTAATATCGCGTTTATACGTGTTCATTATATTGTTAATATTCAAAATCTGTCAGATTGGAACGTTTTACTTTACAAATCATTTTGTTTCAATTAATCACTAAGCCAACCAGTAAAATTTAGGTTTATTGAACTTTATTATTTTTCTGTATTTTTTTAACATTCTATAGTATCTGTAAATAGAGTAATTGTCTTAATGTGAAATTAATCACAATTATAAAGTGAAATGATTAAAAATGTTTCACTGCATTCCCTAAAACAGTAGTAATTTCTTATTTAATCTTATTTGGATAAACTGTCCTGACACAAAAGCAAAGCCTCTTTCCTGTTTCCTGTTAGTCCATGAGATAATGCTACTCAGAGATGAAAAAAAGTTCTCTGTTTGAGAATATTACCCAAAAATATAGTACATGCAAACAGCAGATGAAGCAAAAGTGCAGAGGAAGAAGACACACTATCACAGGCATTGTTTAAAAAGGTCTTCAGAGATCTGTGGAAGGTGAAGATGGGCCAGAAGCCCTGAAGCTGAAGATCTGAGTTGGTGAGCTGGTAAAAGCAGCTTGCTGTAAAAGTAACTTCCATGCTTATTATGAACCTTATCTTAAAAAAGGAAAATCTTATACAAATACAGCCATATACACTTCCATATACAATCCTATGATGCAGATTTGAGACAATAACTCAAATATAAATACCAATTAATACAAAGTTACGCAGTTAGTGCAGTGATCCTGCTCTCCTGTTTAAGCTCTGTCACAAACATTCACTCTTACTCATCCATACGTGTATTGTGCAGCGCCATTTGAGATGAAATGGCAAAGTCCAGTGTCAATCAGTAAAGTTCCATTGGTTAATTGGTTTAGTGTCATTACTGTCTGTACATGTCTTGTTATTACAGAGCATTTCTTTTGCAGCATAATATAGCAAAAGGTAATCAAGAACATATCGAAAACAACAAAGCTCAGACAGTTGCTGAGGCGACAGATGTAGTGTCCCACCATGTAGTGCATTAGCTTATGGAAGTGATCTCTTGATCACAGCAAATCTCTTTGTGATTATGATAAATGGAGCACACACAGGCCTATATTTATAGAAAAACCTACAAGTGCACAATATATAAAGGCTAATAGCGCCCCCTCCACTCCTCCAGTTGACTAAGGATGCCATGCCGTCAAACATGTGTACAAGTGTAATTGTAAAATAGTTCTGTATAAACAAATTTGACTTGACCTGACTCTATATTTATGCAATACATGATATATATTTATAGAGTCACATGGTTTACGTATTCTTCATCTTCTGATGAGTTGCTGTAAGACAGAACAAGACAGAATGATCATGGACTAACCCCATTCAGGGTACATGAATCTGATAACTCAAAAACCAGATTTTGATCCAAAATAATTACGGATTACCTCTGATGCATTTTCTTTAGGTTGCTCTGATTTATGACGCATGTACTCCTGGAGCTTGTTGAGAAGCTTCTTTCCTGAATCTCCTAGATTATTGTTTTTCAGATTCAGTTCTCTCAGATGTGATGATGGATTTGATTTCAGAGCTGAATCCAGAACTTTAAGGCCCTCATCTGTAATCTTGCAGTCAGACATCCTGTGGAGAAAAATGGAAAAAGACTAAATACACATAAATAATATAAATAATATAATAAATAATACCTGACAGGAAACGGAGATCAAGAAAAGTATAAATAGAAAATCCAAAAAAAACAGAAATAGGGACCAAATGGGGAGAAGGCGACAGAGCAAACCAGATCATAGTGAGAAGAACCAGCAAGGTTTCCCAGAGAAAAAGAGGTTAAACATACAGAAGAGCCTTTTTTATGATTCACATCTCACATCAGTATTTCCAGGTAACAGGTTGAAGTCTTCAGTACAGCAGAGAGCTGTTTAACACCTGAATCCCACAGTTTATTTTTACTCAGATTCAGCTCTCTCAAACTGGAAGAACTGGATTTGAGGACTGAGGACAGATCTGTGCAGCATTCATCTGAGAGATTACAACAACTCAGCCTGGGAGAGAAACGATAAAATGTCAGAATGCTGTGCTCTCTCATTCAGTGTGACAGACTGGGGTTATATTTGTGGATGGATTATATGATGTAGATGAAGATCTTACCTCAGTACTTCCAGCTTACACTGTGGATTCTTTAGTCCAACAGAGAGCAGCTTTACTCCTAAATCCTGCAGGTTATTATTACTCAAGTCGAGCTCTCTCAGTTTGGAGGACTTTGAACTGAGGACTGAGGAGAGAACCTCGCAGCTTTTCTTGGTGAGTTTAGTTTCGCACAGGCTGGAAGAGAAACGATTTATCAGTCACTCTGAAATATCTGTGGTAGAATCCACCTGCAAAATGATCTCACCTCAGTATCTCCAGTTGACAGAGTAGATTCTCCAGTCCAACAGAGAGCGCTGTCAATCCTGAATCCTGAATGTTATTGTTACCTAGGTTTAATTCTCTCAGACTGGAGGAGCTTGACTTAAGAACCGAGGTCAGAGCTGTACAGCTCTCCTTTGTGAGTTTACAGTCTTGAAGGCTGGATAGGAAATAGGGATCTGTCAAAAACTACAATTTCAAATACAAACACTGAATGAGAGTGAAACCTGTTACAGAATTAGGAACACAAGATAATCTATAGATCTTGCTCTCAAATATGGGCAGCACTGGGGAATAATCCTTCCATCATGTGCCTGGTATTAAATTTTAAAAAATACACTTACACTGCTCTTTTGGAAGCTTTGACAACTGGCAGCAGCCTCAGAAGGCATTTCTCTGATCGATCATATTCCCTCAAATCAAACTCATCCAGCTCTTCTTCTGAGTTCACCAGTATGAAGGCCAGAGCTGACCACTGAGCAGGAGAGAGCCTGGCTTTACGGAGAAAACTGTTCTCTCCTCTGTTCAGGTACGTCTGTACTTCCTGTACTAGAGCCTGATCGTTCAGTTCATTCAGCCAGTGGAACAGATTGATGGATTTCTCTGGAGAGAGATTCTCCCTGATCTTCTTCTTGATGTACTGCACTGTTTCCTCTTTTCTGTGAGAGCTAATTTCGGTCTGAAGCGTCAGACTTCGTAACAGGTTCTGATTGGATTTCAGTGAGAAACCCAGGAGGAAGCGGACAAACAGGTCCATGTGTTCGTTCTCACTCTGTAAGGCCTTGTCCATTGCACTCTTCAGGAACTCTGTCATGTTTGGCTTGGTCAAAAGTCCAGACAGATCAGTGGTTTGCTGATCTCTTAGATTTTTATTGGTGAAGCAGAGAAACACAAATAAAGCAGCCAGAAACTCCTGAACACTCAGATGTACAAAGCTGAAGACCCTCCCCAGATGCAGTCCAAAATCCTCTCTGAAAATCTGGGTGCAGACTCCTGAGTACACTGTTGCTTCTCTCACATCAATGCCACACTCTCTCAGGTCTTCCTCATAGAAGATAATGTTTCCTTTCTCCAGCTGTTGGAAAGCCAGTTTTCCCAGAGCCAGAATGCTCTCTCTGCTCTGCTCAGGATCCAGCTCATATTTCCCATGGTACTTTTGGTCCTTGTGTTTGAGCTGAAAGATCAGGAAGTGGGTGAACATTTGAGTCAGAGTTTTGGGGATCTCTCCACCTTCTGCTTCATCCAGCATTCTCTCTAGAACAGAGGCTGAAATCCAGCAGAAGACTGGAAGGTGGCACATGATGTAGAGGCTTCTTGAGGACTTTACATGTTTGAAGATTTGATCGGCAAGGTTCTGATTGCTGATCCTCTTTCTGAAGTACTCCTCTTTCTGAGGATCTCTAAACCCTCGTACCTCCGTTACCTGATCTACACACTCAGGAGGGATCTGATTGGCTGCTGCTGGTCGAGAGGTTATCCAGAGGAGAGCAAAGGGAAGTAGATTTGCCTTGATGAGGTTCGTCAGCAGGACATCCACTGAGGCTGATTCTGTTACATCCCATAATATCTCATTACTCTGGAAATTTAGAGGAATTCGACACTCATCCAAGGCCCCTAAGATGAACACCACTTTGTAGGAATCACAGTCTATTGATTCTAATTCTTTAATTTCTGGAAAAAACAGATGAAGAAGGTCCATCAGACTGAGCTTCTTCTGCTTGATCAAATTCAGCTCCCTAAAAGGAAGTGGAAACATGAACATGACGTCCTGATTTGCTTTTCCTTCAGCCCAGTCCAAAATGAACTTCTGCACAGAGACTGTTTTTCCAATTCCAGCCACTCCTTTAGTCAGCACACTTCTGATGGACTTGTCTTTAAAGAGCTCATTACATTTGATGGGTTTCTCCTGGGTTGCTGGTCTTCTGGATGCTGTCTCAATCTGTCTAACCTCATGTTCATTATTGATCTCTCCACTCCAGCCCTCTGTGATGTAGAGATCTGTGTA
Source organism: Ancistrus triradiatus (assembly GCA_025084515.1). Lineage (NCBI taxonomy): Eukaryota > Metazoa > Chordata > Actinopteri > Siluriformes > Loricariidae > Ancistrus > Ancistrus triradiatus. The sequence goes on along the minus strand of JAJAGP010001698.1, from coordinate 117,246 downwards.
GATCTCATTCAGAAGGGCTGAGATTACACGCTGGGAGATTCCTTCAGTAATTATTTTATACTTCTCCTTGAATCTGTTTTTTAAAGTTTGACTTACAGACAAGAGCTTCGAGGCTGAAAAAAAAAAAAGGACAGTAAAATTACGTTTTACTGTTCCAATAAATCCAGTACTTGTCAGATTTCTATTCAGCAATATAAAAACAGACTTTATAAGATTAAACAGTAAAATCATTTTTAAGCTACATGCTGTATTTATTTGGTGTCCACATTTAGGAACAATGTGAGCCAGTTTTCTTACTCTAACATGAATATAATAGATCAATAAATAATATAATAGATGAATAAAAATCATGAGTGTGTTACCAGGTATCTTCTGCTCTCTGACAGAACTTTTTTCTGTTTTATGTAACCTTTAGAAAATAATAATATTGGCATTAGGAATGATTTCTTATGCTCTTAATTGGTAAAAAAAAACGCACTTACTTACCATAGATTAGTAGATACAGGACTGACTCCAAAACGAGCTGGATGTTCCATGGACCAGTTGCTGTTCAAGGACACACAGGTGAATTCAGGTGAGTCTGATCTCTTGTTCTGTAACAGACTGAAGCACAGACATAATTAAAACCCAAATGAAGGTTATAAGAAAAGTGAAATTTTAAATAATAATACAGTGGCCCAGCAGTATAAAACCCTAGCCCACGTATGCCTGTCCCCTCATTCCTCTGGGATAGGTGCCAGATCAACCACCAAAAAACCCCAAATTCCTGACCACTACAAGCAGGGATAAAATGTAGAAAAAATGTTTTTACCTTGGGCAAGAATGCAAGCGTCTACGAATGGGATGACCGTCTCTAAAACGAGCTGGATGTTCCATGGACCAGTTGCTGCTCATTGACACACGACTGGGTTCAGTTGAGTCTGATTTCTTCCTCTGAGTTGGACTGAAGCACAGACATCATTAAAACCCAAACTGAGATTAAAGTAAATGTGAAACTTGAGTCTTCTTTCAGCGTGGTTACAGAGATACAATTATAAAAGTCACGTAATTGGGGTGAAATCGTCTTTCAGTCTTAAATTAGTAAATAAAGCAATATGTACAAGGTGCTTGGGTGGCACAGCGGTTTAATATACTAGCTCACTAACTACTCTAGCCACAGTGGTGACCAGGGATCAAGTCCCAGCAACACCCTCTGGCTGAGGTCAGACATCTTATACAGGCAGAGAGATCTTAACCTTGGGCTGCCATGGACTGGCGTCCTGTGCCCTGGAATAGGCACTGGACCAATCAACTACCCCCAAATTCCTGGCCAGGACAAGCAAATATGTAATGTGAGGAAAAAAAGTATTTACCTCATCCTAGAGATCCTTCCAAAACGAGCTGGATGTTCCATGGACCAGTCACTGCTCATGGACACATGGCTGGGTTCAGGTGAGTCTGATTTCTTCCTCTGAGATGGACTGAAGCACAAACATCGTTAAAACCAAAATAAAGGGTACATGAAATGTGAAACTTGGGATAGAATATGGGAAAAAGGTTTTACCTCTGGCAAGAATGCAAGCGTCTCAGAAAAGGACGACTGCTTCTAAAACGCTCTGAATATTCCCTGGACCTGTAGTTGTCCGTGGACGTGTGGCTGTGTTCAGGTGAGTCTGATCTCTCGTGCTCCTCAGAGGTTTTCTCTTCGATGTCCTGACTTTCCATTTTTATTTTACTTGTGTTTACCTGCACACACAAGGCAAATCCTGAGACATGATGGACGGAGAGAAGAGAGAGAGAGCAGCACTGCAGCACAGTGCTATAAAAAGCTCTGAAGGCCTGAGATGGCATGTAAAAAAAAGAGGACGTGGGACACATATGAATCTTGTTTAGAGGAAATATTAAATAGAAGTTCGTGCTTGTGGTTTGTCAGAAACGAAACAAGACTCTTCTTTAAACACCACAGACTCATAAAACTCTTTAAGACAAATAAGCAAAACCTATAGAGTTTATCATAGAATAGAAACATCTCAGCTTATTTCCTTATTATATAAGAGTTAGAACTTGAATTTTAATTCCTTTGTAGAAGTAGAAACTTTGTTTACTAACGAAAGTGAAAGTGTCATTTTCATTTAAACACCCGTAAAACGTAATCTAGATTTATATACTTTAATTAACCAGGCTTTCGCAGGTTTATCGTAATAATACCCTTTCACCCTTCAACCATTTTGTGGACGAACGCAGACAAACAAACAAAAAGACACACAAACAAAAAGACACACACACACACGGAAAAGGCCCAGTATAAACACACCGCGTTAACGCTAATCCTGTATGTAACTGCAGCTCACTTTCTGATAATCCTTAACTTTATACATTCATAATGTTACCCGATTCCTAATATTGAGCTGTTAGAGGATCAGTCTCAATACTTACTGTATGTAATGTTAAAGTTTTTTATCTCCGTCACCACACAAAATGGAGTCTGAGTTTACTTTCGGTATCTCGCCGTGATAAACAAGGGTGGAGGTGCTGACCATAGACTTATATGGTTCTGACTGTGTGCCTGCGGATTAACTCTATATTTAAACAGAACCTTTAACATTTTATTTAACATCTCATCAGCGAAGTCAAACAGATTTAAAGTGATACAGTTATGAAGTGTGTTAGGAGTGAAAATCATGCTTCTTTACGCTCTAAAAGTGTTTTTGAGTTATGTAATATTCACAGAGCTTTAGTGACACCTAGTGGCCATTGAAGCTAATACGTTAGAAATGATCCTCACACTGATCTTTCTTTATCTTTCATTCATTTATAGTTATAAAATGTTCCATAAACACGGCTTTGACTGACTTTATTTTTACAAGAGGGATTGTTTTGTGGCTGATTTTCAGGTATTTTTCGGTCATTTTGGGGCTGCTTTGGAATTATTTTGGAGTTGTTTTAAGCTTACATTTGAGTGTAGTTTTGCAGTCATTTGGAGGCTGATTTGGAACTGTTGGGGTAGTTTCGGAGGCTGTTTTGGGATGTTATATGTAATTATTTTGGGTAGTTTTGAGGTTACGTTAACTTTTGGGGGCTGTTTTGAGATGTGCTTTGCAATTATTGTGGAGTTGTTTTGAGGTGTGTTTTGAAGTTATTTGGAGGGTTAAGGTGTGTTTTGAGACTGTTCTCAGTTTATTAGGGAGTAATTTGGGGGTGTTTTGAAGTTTACTTTTGGTGGTAGTTTTTGGGTTGTTATGGGGTGTAATTTGCAGTTATTTTGGGGTAGTTGTAGGGATTCTTTATATTTATTTTGGAGTTCTTTTATGTCTGTTTTGAAATTATCTGGGGGTAGTTTCAGACATAAAACCTGTCCAACCCTACTGATTTTTGTTTGAATGTGAATCTAAACTATTGATTAATTATACTTATTTTTTTTGTTTAGCAGTGTCTAAACTTTAATAAAGTAATTAGATTATTTGATCGGACAGAATAAACACAGAGGAGGATCAGAGGGATCTGTAGATTAATTCTGAACCTCAGAGATAGGGAGCAGATTGTGACATGCGCAGTGCGGTGCAGTCTCCGTTCTTTATTATTGCGCATGCTCTTTGCTGTTTGTTGGATGAAGGGCGGGGTCACAGCCTGATCCCAGCGGCAGACCCAATTCAGGACGGATGACTGGACCGGGACCGCGGAGGTAATGGACCCTGAGAGGGACGGGCAGATGCTGGACCCGCGCGGTTTGACGTTAGGTCTCGCGGAGGATAATGATGCTGATGCGGTTTATTCGGATCCGGATTATCTAAGCCCGAGTTACAGTGAGGAACCCGCGGCGAGGACGCGCTCGAGAACGCGCAGCCGTTCGGGACTGGTGCGGGAGCTGGAGGCGCAGGAGGTGCGCTGGTTTTACCGGGAGGAGAAACGGAACTGGAAGCCGTTCCTGGGACACGATTCTCTATCGATAGAGCGGGCTTACCGGGGGCTGTGTGAGGAGCTCGGTCTGAGGTGGGGATGTGAGACAGAATCTGGATCTGCAGCTTATCCGGACCCGGACCCAGACCCGGTACCGGTGTGTGTTCGGGGAGGGCTGTATGAGGTGGATGTGAAGGAGAAGGAGTGTTACCCAGTCTACTGGAACCGTGAGTACTAATACAGATCAATAGAGCTGATCAGATCATCTTCATCAATAAGTATTGATCTCTAAATCCATTCAGTATTCTCTAAAGCGTCTCTAAAGTGTGTGTATGTGCACACCTGAGCCCTGTGCTGCCGGTGAGGCCCCTGGTCGCTTGGTCAGATGGTTTATTGTTCATTTAAAAAAACAGAAATAAAAGAGATAAAGAAATCCCTCACTTATTATTGGATGTGAGGAGAAAAAAGAGTGAGCAGGTGCAGCTAAAACCCCCACTAACCCCAGGTGGTCCTGCACTGCCCCTACAGGCATAGGAGTTATGGCAAGGGTATAGGAGTTATTATAGTACGCAGTAATACTTTCTACTAAACATATATATTTACACAGCCATGCTTGTGTGTGTGTCTGTGTTTGTCTGTGTCTGTGTGTGTGTGTGTGTGTCTGTGTCTGTCTGTCTGTGTTTGTCTGTGTCTGTGTGTGTGTGTGTGTGTCTGTGTCTGTCTGTCTGTCTGTGTGTGTGTGTTTGTTTGTGCGTGTGTGTGTCTGTGTGTGTGTGTGTCTGTGTGCCTGTGTGTTTGTGTGTGTGTGTGTGTGTGTGTTCCATGTGTGTTCCAGAGCAGGACCGAATCCCAGTGATGAGAGGTCAGTGGTTCACCGATGGGACATGGTTACCCCTGGAGGAGGAGGACAGTGACCTGATAGAGGAGGAGCACTTATCCCGATTCAGGGGCCATCAGATCGAAGATTCACCGGAACCAGAGGGAGGAGTGCCCCCAGCACCGGAGAGCAAAGAGAGTGAGGATAATAATAATAATAATAATAAGAAGAATATCAAAAATAATAATAATTAACAATAATAATAACAGCAATAAGAATAATAATATTATTTGCTAATAATAATAATAATAATAATAATAATAATAATAAAATAATAATAGTAATAAATAATTCATAATCATTTATAATATATCCATGTTAAATAAATATTATTACAAATATAATAATTGATATATTGATACTCATAATAACAATAAAAAAATAATAATAATAATCATCATTATCATCAATAAAAACAATAATTAATAATAATAATAATAATAATAGTAATAAACTATAATTAATAATAATAATAATAATAATGACAGTATTTAATAATGTTAATTGGTAATAATAATATGAATCAGTGGTATCAGTGTGTGATTACTGATGATCTCTCAGTTATGCACAGTATGAAGTTGAGTCGTAGCCATGTGGACTGGCACAGTGTGGACGAGGTTTATCTGTACAGCGATGCCACCACGTCCAAAATCGCTCGGACCGTCACTCAGAAGCTCGGATTCTCCAAAGGTAATGTGGTAACTCCACCGGGGTCCGTCCATCATCCCTAATCCTGTAAACACTAATTTAACCTGTGTGTGTGTGTGTGTGTGTGTGTGTGTGTGTGTGTGTGTGTGTGTTCAGCCTCCAGCAGTGGGACGCGTCTCCATCGCGGTTACGTGGAGGAGGCTGCTCCTGAGGACACGCCACCTGCCGCCACCCACATCGTGTTTGTGGTGCACGGTATTGGGCAGAAGATGGATCAGGGGCGGATCATCAGGAACACCAGCATGTAAGCTCCGCCCCTGATAATATACTTAGACGCGGTATTGGCTGCTGGATCGTGTGTCAACACCGTTGCCATATTGGTCCAGGCAGCTTCTCATAATTCTCTATACATGTACTGGAAAAAACCTGCCTGACTCTACTAATAAATAATAATATAATAAAACACTAATAGTAATAGATTAGCAATAGTACATACTATATATGGTATAAATGGTACTATATTAGCTGTATAATATAGTATTATATGGACCATATGGACCAACATGGCGGACGCATTGGCGTATCACAGCAACAACCTGAAGCAGCCAATGGGCGTCTAGTAGGTATAAATCTATGGTACATGTGTGTGTGTGTGTGTGTGTGTGTGTGTGTGTGTGTGTGTGTGTGTGTGTGTATAGGATGCGCGATGCTGCGAGGAAAATGGCGGAGAAACATTTTTCAGACAGGACGACGGAACACGTGGAGTTCCTGCCTGTGGAGTGGAGATCCAAACTCAGTCTGGATGGAGGTGGAGAATCTGTTAATCTAATAATTCATCCGTTCATCTGTTCATGGTTTTATCCTCCCGGACGTTCTTATCCTCCGGTTGTGCGTGTGGTTTCAGACACGGTGGACTCGATCACCCCCGATAAGGTCCGGGGCCTGAGGGACATGCTGAACAGCAGCGCTATGGACATCATGTACTACACCAGTCCGCTGTACAGAGACGAGGTCCGATACCATACTGTATCGATACGCCATGAGGGGTCATCCGATATATTAGTGTCTCTGTCTGATCCTCTACAGATCACCCGTGGTCTGACCAAAGAGCTGAACCGCCTCTACACGCTCTACTGCTCACGGAACCCCGAATTCAGCCAGAACGGAAAAGTCTCCGTCGTCTCCCACTCCCTCGGCTGCGTCATCACCTACGACATCATCACCACCTGGGACCCGGCCTGCTTACATCATCAGGAATCACCCGTCCCTATGGGCACGGACCTGCGGGGGCGCTGTGGGAATGAACGGAGACTCCTGGAGGAGCTGCACCTCACCCGTACCAGGTACCAGGTCAGAGCTCTCAGACGCTCGCGCTTCTTATCTTACGTTATTTACGCCACGTTTGTTGTAGGCTGAGCGATCTGGAGGATCAGATTCACCGACTCAGGAACCACCGGAATTCTCCTGCTCTCAAATTTAAGGTGAGGAAAATCAAGCTTTCAAGAACGTGGTCCAAAACGAGGCAAAGTTTGACACCCTGTGTGTGTGTGTGTGTGTGTGTGTGTGTTTGCGTTTGAGGTGGAGAACTTTTTCTGCATGGGCTCCCCCCTGGCCGTGTTCCTGGCCCTGCGTGGGGTCCGTCCCGGTTCCTGTCGGACTCAGAACCACATCCTGCCGCGCTCCATCTGCAACCGCCTGCTCAACATCTTCCACCCTACAGACCCCGTGGTGAGGAATGGTAACGTGGAATTTAGTCCTGAGGGAACTTCTGTAGTTATTAAGTAAAAGTTCTACTAGTCTGATAAAAACACAGAAGTAGAAGTTGAAGTTATAGATTTTATAGATTTTACTCAGATAGAAGTTCCAGCTACTAACAGTATTTCTTGTAGGACCTCGTTGTTGAAGCAGGACGTCTGTTATTGAGGGTAAGAGGTACAGATCCATGACTGCATGAGTCATCTGCAAAAAGTCCTACAAATGACCTTACCATCATTAAAAACCGCAGCAATAACAGAATCACAACATTTACAGACAGCCAAATATACAAAATACTTTGGATTTTTTAATTTAGAAATGCTTTTTTTTCTTTCATAACTAGATATGGTAATGTTCAGTAATGCAGTAAGTCTAAAAGAAGTAAGTTCTTCTTTTAGACTCCTGTACACTACTTCATTTAACATACATATGCAAAACTATTAAATATTGTATAGTTTTTAAAAAATATTTCTCTTATAATCATGACAGAAATAGAATTCAACATCTCAGGGACATGGATAAGCCTCCAGTTTAATGATGATTAATAATTAATAATACAGTTGTTATTATTGTTATCTTATTTTATACTTTCAGAGCGCATGATTAGATCTACCTAAATAAATCGATTCATAAAAGCTAAAGTAACGAGCCTGGTTTGAGAAGGTAGAGTAAAACGTACAGAAACTGGTCATCATGATACCCTGATGATGCCACACAACTGATTGAAACTGACAGACAAAGCTCACCTCTTCAGAGACGGGATACGAACCCGTCGGGCAGGAGTTCCCAGGTCATGACTGTGTATGTCGGTACGCTCCTGATTTCCCTCTGTGCCTGGATCCGAGTTTCTAACCAGAGGAACGTTAGTTACTCTAATCCTGGTTTGTATCCCGCCTCTACCAAGGTTCGGTGATAACAGGGTGCCAGTCTCCTTAAGCGATGCCAGCCTGCCCCTGGGTGGAATTTCTCCACAAGTAGGTTGGCATATAGACAGAGCAGGGGTGCCCCCACATTACAGGTTTATGACAGTGGGTGGCATTGTGATTGCTTGAATGACCACTGATGTTGATGCTGTTGTGTTGTTGTGTTGTTGCAGGCATACAGGCTGGAGCCGCTGATCCTAAAGCACTACAGTAACATCGCCCCTGTACAGATCCACTGGTACTCTCACACCCGCCACACTCACCCCAGAGAGAGACAGGGGGGTTTGAATGAGGTTAAATCTGAGCCCTACCAAAGTCCCAGTTGGTGTCTCAGCTACTTCCCTGTTGTGAACTATTTAGGGTGGCAGCTGAACTTTTATTAAACATATGTTTATTAAATATCTTTTTTATGTAATTTTATATAGAAACTTTATTTTTCCCATTGAGTGTGTTGTTTAAATTTTATGCAACGTGCAAATTGTATTTTGACAAAGTCAGAGCAACTCAGAGCAGACAAAGCGTCGCGCACTTAGTGTGATGTTTGGCGCCCCCCTGAGGGGGACCGTACCCCAGGTTGGGAACTTTCAACTTCTTAATCTCCTTGAGCATAAACTGATTCTCACTTTCAGTCTCCCAAAAGCGTTTGGTAACCATTTTACAGGTGCTGTGTTTAATTCCAGGGTTGCCAGATCCCACCAGAGAAATAAGCCCTAAAGAAGCTAATTAAATTACAATAATAACAACAAAAAAAGCCCAAAACTGGCAACCTATTACAAAATCAGATCAGAATCAGAATCGACTTTATTTGCCAGTATTTTTATGCAGACAATGACTTTGTTACCAGCTGCTGATTTCTCTCAACAATCTGCATGTTCTTAAAATTTACAGCTAGACTACAAATAGAAAAATAGCATAACACAGCCTATTAAAAATAATATTAATAATTATAAACAATACGTGAGTTTCTCACGATTTTATTATACATTCGATCAAAGACTTTACTTTTTTATTTCTGAAGTGTAAACGATACAAAATGGCACACAATTTCTTGTATAAGATTTTTAACAAAAAAACCCTGCAATTAAAATAAATGACTAGAAACAAAGCTTTAAAATCGTAACAAAAATGCTCTATTTTAGCTTCACGGTATCTTAAATAGCCAAAGGAAAACATTCCTTTTTTTTAAGTATAAAAACTCAAAGTAATGTGTGCTTTTCTTGTATAAAAATGTAAACAAAGTGAATCTTTAGTTACCTGCAATTAAGTGAAATTTGCACTCTCACAGAGAACAGGATGTACATATGAGTGGGATGTATAAGCCCTCTGGTGTTCAGAAACTGCAACTGCATTAGATGGCGGACCCCTAATACCCCTAATAGGGTACGTTTTCTTTTTGATGTTAGCAGTCAAACAAAACCAACTTGCAGGAATGTGAACAAAAAAGCAAGTACACTTTAGAAACCAAAACCTGCAACAGTCAATATCTGTAAGTGACTTTATAGAAGAATAAGCCCAAAAATTGCTTAGCATGAGCAGATCTGGAAACCTTGTTTGACTCTACACTCAGGTTACGTTTGCGTGCATGCGCAGACTGAGAAGACCGATTGAAATCAGAGTAAAGGGATATACCTGCACTGAGAAAACGATCTAAAACGGAGCTAAAATCCAGCTCTTTATCAGATTAGATGTAGCGCAAAAACAAGAGCTTTAGTGTGTGTGTGTGTGTGTGTTGAGGTATAACACCAGCAGCCCTTCCCCGTACGAGGACTTGCGCCCGGTGTACCTGAACCCGATGAAGGAGTGTGTGTCTCTGTCGGACGGGGAGACTTTCTCCAGCCCCTGTACGTCTCCGCCTCCACAGCGCCGACACGTTGGAGAGTCCATCACCAACCTGGGGAAAGCGAGCATCATGGGTAACACACCCCTGCTGGATGGGGAGTGTAATTACAATATAAACCTTATTCTAAACCTTTAATCTAATATTTACCGAGCGTTTGTTCCCCAGGGGCCGCCAGCATCGGTAAGGGCATCGGCGGCATCTTATTTTCACGCTTCTCCCGGTCCAGCGGGCAGGTGGGCGGAGCCGAGGAGGAGCCGGTCAGCTCAGAGGGTGGGCCTTATGAGCCAGAGGGTGAAGAGGGCGGGGCTATAGAGTCTGAGGAGAAGCCGGAGGGAGGGGACGGTGTGTGTCCGTCATCAGCCAGCATCGAGGAGAATAACACACTCTGTGAGTCTAAATATTTATACAGATTCTTTTAATAATCAGATTCATAATGGTGTGTGTGTGTGTGTGTGTGTGTGCGCAGTGGAGCTGGATCGGCGTATTGATTTCGAGCTGAGGGAGGGGCTGGTGGAGAGCCGCTATTGGTCGGCGGTGACGTCACACACCGGCTATTGGTGCTCGTACGACGTGGCTCTCTTTCTGCTCACGTTCATGTACAAACCCAACAGGACTGATCAGGAACCGACGGAGGAAACATAACACACACACATACACACACACACACACACACACACACACACACACACACACAAAGAGCTCTTTGAAATACACGCTGTTCTTTATTCCTTGAATTTCTTAATTTCCGTGAGTCTAAGTGCTTGGTAACCATTTTGCAGGTGCTGATATAAAAAAATACGAGGGTTGCCAGTTCCCGCAAGAGCACCAAGCCCAAAAGACCAAATTGGGTTGCAATTAAAAGAAATTAGGAGTCTCACTGAGAACAGGGTATGAGCAAGACGTATGTGCTGCTCGTATGTGACGTATCTCCTGCAACATTGCCCATAGTCTTATGGCCCGATTGGTTAGGGGCTGACTATCCAGAGCAGGGGTCAGGCAGCAGACAGACCGGCTTAACCAACTGTCTGCTGGTAGCCATGCACCGTCACCCAGAACCCACATTATTGAAACTGTGTGGTTGGTTACCGCATCTGCCCTTAAACGTAACGCTCTCAAAAGTCTGTTTAATAAACCTCATTAGTATAAACACAGATAGCTGACCAAAGAAATAACAACATTAGACTAAAGCTAGGACTACTACCATAGATCACTTATAAAAACAAAGCAGTGATGTAATGAAATGATTCACTGATAAACGGCTTACACAGCTCTCTGTCTCATGAGACTGGATTAGACCTGACTGAATATTTAGCCTTAAATGAAGCCTCACTCCTGGATTACAGTCATGCTAGTCGCCTCGTCCTAATGGCGGGGGGGAGGCATAGCCACAATTTTTGACAAACACTTAGGTGTTACAGCTAAATCCCAGTTACCAAGGCTAATCTTTGAAATATGATCTTAATGTGACTGATCCATCGTTATGGAAGTCAAAACCACACTCTTTTCAGCTTATCACTATTTACCGCCCTCCTGGTCCCTATTCAGAATTTCTTCAGAAATTTGCTAACTTTCTTTCCTGCTTACTACTGTCAACAGATAATGCTTTAATTGTAGGTGATTTCAATATTCACTTTGACAGTGAGCAGGATCCACTTAAAATTGCTTTTGAGGTCATCTTAGAATCCATGGGTATCACTCAGAATGTGATGGGAAAAACCCACCGCTGTAATCATACTTTAGATCTAATATTAACATTTGGTATCAATATAGATAGCCTTGATGTTTTCCCACAAAGTGATTTGATTTCAGATCATTATCTTTTAGTATTTGAGCTATCTCTAATAAATAAAATCCCTCTGCCTCGTTATCACACCAAGCGCACTATCACATCTGCTACTCCAGCTGCGTTTATTAAAAACCTACCAGACTTAAAATATAATACACTTATGGAGCCCGATCATCTTGAGTGTGTAAATGACCAATTAGAAAGTGTGTTTTGCTCAACCCTGGATATGATTGCTCCTGCTAGGGTCAAACCCATTAGGGAAAAAAGGCTAGCACCATGGTATAATGACTACACTCATACCTCAAAGCAAACAACGTGGCGCCTAGTGCGCGAGTGGCGACATAAGTCTCCTCAATCATAGAGAAAAATAAGAATAATCCAAGATTTCTCTTTAATACAGTCTCCAAATTAACAGAAAACCCCACAGAAAGTGATTCTCCCATTCTGTGTAATTTTAACAGTAATGATTTCATGACTTTCTTTAATGATAAAATAGAAAACATTAGGCATAAAACTCGATGCTCATCACATCACTAAACTATTCAGCAACCTTCCAGGTGCAGCACTAGTGAAGACATCTGTTTAATGAGCTGTAAATCAAGCCTAGAATTTTTTACCCCAATTACTATTACTGAACTATCCGCACTGATCAGCTCGTCTAAGTCATCAACATGTTTATTAGATCCAATTCCTACACGTTTACTCAAACAAGTATTACCTAGTATTATAGAGCCACTGTTAGTTATTTTAAATTCATCCCTTACCTTTGGTTATGTGCCCAAATCCTTTAAGTCAGCTGTTATCAAACCACTGATTAAAAAAGCCAATATTGACCCTTGTGTGATATTTAATTATAGACCAATTTCATATCTACCATTTCTGTCCAAAATCTTAGAAAAAGCCATCTATCAGCAGCTCTGCAGTTATCTCCAAAGGAATGAAATTTATGAAACATTTCAGTCTGGCTTCAGGCCCCATCATAGTACTGAAACAGCATTAATTAGGGTACTAAATGACTTGTTAATGTGCTCAGATAAGGGATGTGTTTCTTTTCTTGTTCTGTTAGATTTAAGTGCAGCATTTGACACTATAGATCATGATGTTTTATTAAACAGACTAGAAAATACTGTAGGTATTAAGGGATCAGCACTTTCTTGGTTTAAATCCTACTTTACCAACTGGTACCAATATGTTCATATAAATAATCTAAGGTCTAACCTCTCAAAAGTGAAGTATGGCGTGCCTCAGGGGTCAGTGCTTGGCCCGCTTTTAGTCTTTCAGTACATGTTGCCACTAGGCTCAGTTATTCGTAAACATGGCATTAGTTTCCACTGCTATGCAGATGATACACAGCTGTACATATCAGCCAAAACTAATGACAGCCTTACAATCAACAAAATTTAGGACTGTGTAAAGGAAATAAAAGATTGGATGTTATTTAATTTTCTCTTACTTAACTCAGATAAAACTGAGGTTCTATTAGTGGGACCCAAGGCTGTGAGAGACAGGTTGGCTACATCTATCCTAAATCTAGATGGCTGCCCAGTATTGCCCAGTCCATCTGTAAAAAACTTAGGTGTCACATTTGATTCAGATCTGTCCTTTGATGCACACATTAGCAGCATCCCTCGAATTGCTTTCTTTCAATTACGTAATATCGCTAAACTTAGAAATATCCTCTCTTTTAATGATGCAGAAAAACTTGTATTTATAACCTCAAGGTTGGATTACTGTAACGCCTTACTTACTGGATGCTCTAGTAAATCTATAAATAAACTTCAGTTAGTTCAGAACGCAGCTGCCCGAGTGCTAACTCTAACTAGAAAATTTGATCATATCACTCCTGTTCTATCATCACTGCACTGGTTACCAGTCAAATTCCGCATTGATTACAAAATACTTCTTATAACTTATAAAGCTCTACATGGCCTGGCACCACATTATCTGAGTGAACTCTTAGAGTATTACAATCCAACTCGTCTACTTCAGTCGCAGGATGCAGAACTTCTTTTAGTTCCTAAAATTAAAAAAGTCACAGCCGGGAGAAAAGCTCTCTCATACATGGCCCCCCAACTATGGAATAAACTTCCCACTTTCGTTCGAGACTCAGACACTCTCCAAAGTTTTAAGTCTAGGCTAAAGACATACTTATTTACACAGGTTTTTGACTAGATTTAGACCGGGATGCATGGCTTGGGTCACTGGGGCCGGAGTCTGCAGTCATGTCTGGCCTGCCTGCAGTCATGTCTGGCCTGCCTGCCTTGTCCGTTAGCCGGGAGTGTCGAGTGGGCGGTCTGGCTGAACTGGGCTTCGGTCCTCGTGATCTTGACTCGTGCATCCTTGCCTTAGACTAAGGGCAGAGCTGGGGGTTCATAGTCAAAGAGTCTTACGGTGATCAGAGACGTTGGGGTGCAGTCTTCTGCCTCCCGTGGGGTTGCCAGTGTCTCATGTGATCCCTCTTGGCTGTGTTTCCTACCAGTTCTCCTCTTTCTAGCTATGCTGCTATAGCTAATGCTGCCGGGTCTCATGCTACAATTGGCATCAAGTCAAGTCAAAGTCAGATTTTTTATAGCGCTTTTTACAATGGCGCATTGTCTCAAAGGGCAAAACTGTTACAAGTTTAGATTATCTCCTAATAAATTTATGTCCAATCCAATTGAGCAAGCCTAGGGCGACAGTGGCAAGGAAAAAAAACTCCCTAGTCTAGGAAGAAAACTTGGAGGACCAAGACTCAAAAAGGGACCCAACCTCCTTGCGGCGTAGATGATAAATCTAAGAGCGAACTAAAGTAAGGAGTCAAAGTTCGAATAGAATGTGAAGTATTCACATCGACATTAAGGGGCACCCGGTATGCTGATTAATCTAGGAGCGAACTAAAGTCATGGAGTCATGGTCGACAAAATGTGAATTTGCACAGTGGAGCTGCAATCAGTTGACATCATGTGTGGGGGCGGAACTGAGGAACACAGCTCGGAGAGAAAACGAAAAATGTAAATTAAGGGTTATTGCTTAAGTAAGAGCACGGTGTTTATTAAACAATCACTGATGCCATGTCAATCACTGATTCAGTAATGTCGATGTGAATACTTCACATTTTATTCAACCATGACTCCATGACTTTAGTTTTGACTCTAAGATTTATCATCATACCCGGGCCACTTAATGCGACTGTGCTTACTTCACATTCGATTCGAACTTTGAATCCATGACTTTAGTTCTGCTCTTAGATTTATCAATCTACGCCGCCCAAGGAGGTTGGGTCCCTTTTTGAGTCTTGGTTTCCTCCCAGGTTCTTCCTAGAACTAGGGAGTTTTTCCTTGCCCACTGTCGCCCTAGGCTTGCTCAATTTGGATTGGAATAGTTATTAGGAGATAATCAAACTTTGTAAGTGCTTTGAGGACCAATTGCTCCATTGTAAAAAGACGCTAATAAATAAAATCTGACTTGAATTGACATGTTCAAGCCCTTGGTGTTTCAAAAAATGTAATTGAATTAGATGGCGTAATAAACAAGATTTTTGCATCATGTTGCACCCCTTAGAGGTTTGAACCAAACCAACTTGCAGGTATATTAGAGAGAGAGAGAGAGAGAGAGAGAGAGAGGATCAGAGAGCAAAACAAATAAGAACCAAAACCAGTTTGTTTAGAAACAAAAACCAGCAACCAACCATATTTGTAAGCGAATTTATGGCAAAAAAAGAAGCCGCTTAAATTAAGTGGACCTGCCAACCGTGTTTGACTCTCCTAGCTGTTTTCACCCACACTTAGCATTTTGAAATACAGACTGAAATCAGAACTCACACAAACAATCTCTTTTACCAATTATTTGCAAATTTTACCTTACCATTCAAATCATAACATAAAAGGAAATGATTTAAAAAATTAAAAAACGAAACTATCAGGGTTGTTAAAGTGATCATTTCCTGGAAATAGCGGCACCTTTGTTGTATTTATAGCCATCAATCTTGTTTGGCTCTTGTCCCTGTTTGGCTCTGTCCCTACCAGCTTTACACCTAGACTGGTGAAGATTTCCCCGTTCTTCCTTTTAAAATGGTTGGAGTTTAGGGAACTTTCGCTGTGATCGGCAGGGCACTGCTCTCTTTACGTCGGATTTAAGTCCGGACCCTGACTGGGCCACCGAAGGACCTTCCTACCCTTAAGCCACTGCTTTGGTATTTCTTTTTTTCTCAGTGTGTGTAGGGTCACTGTTGTGCTGGAGGCTGAACCAGCACAGGGTCTAATCCTAAACTTAACCTTAACCTCAGTAACCTAAAGCAAATCTGTTGGCCCTTTTGGCTTTTCACAACAGAAGTTACAGTTTCATCTGTTAAGGTAAAAAATGCCACATTTTCTACGCTAGTGGGGACATTGGTCCCTAAATGTAATATAAACCTGACCCCAGACACACACACACACACACACACACCGTTCACTGTGCTCTTTCTGTTTTCTTGTTTGTTACAATGTGTACCGAATTTCAGAAGTTTCTGCCGACCTCTGTAAGGGGGACGATCATCTCTAGTTTATGATTCTAACGTTAAGTTATGGTTGCCAATGTTGTGATTTGTTGTGTCCCCAGAGCCGTGCTGTGTGTAACCCCCCGGGGTCCGACACACGACACAGTCTGATTAAAGGAAGACACAAACCCAGTCGGACTCAGGTTTCATTCAACGGATATGACGGGCTTTCTCTGCTGTATTCGGGGGGAACACCATCATCAGTCTTATCTGCTGTGCTGCGGCCTACTGGAGATAAATATCAGAGAGAAACACAAGCTGATAACGAGAAAAAGTATGTGAACCCTGTGGAATCTCAAACTTTCTTATCAGAGTGAGGTAAGATCCATCCACTGGCATGTGATGAGCAGCAGCTTTAACCCTTCAGCTCTTTTACTGACTTTATAAAACTTAAATAACGTAGAGTCCCCTCTGATGTTAGACGCTGAACAGTCCCAGAGACACGTTCATTTATTCTTTCTTTCTTTATTTCTTTATTGCTTTCTTTCTTTCTGTTTTCTTTTTTCTTGTACCCTGTGCTGCCAGTTAGGTTCCAGCTCTGAGAACTTGATTTGAGTGAGAAAGGAAAACAAATTAATTTATTAAGTTTATCGTTTTGTCTGATGATTGGTCATCACCTATTGTTATGAATTAAACGTTATGTGAATATTATAACGTTACAGAATTAAAAATAGATTAAAAGAAAAACAGAAAAACTACACTTGGACCCTGGAAATCCTTTTATTTTATTATTTTATCCTTCTTTTAAATTTTTTATTTTGTTATTTTATATTAACTTGATTTATTTCATGATATCTTATGTATTTTGTTATTTATTTTATTTTTATCTATTGATTTTATTTTAAAAATAAGTTTTATTTTTATCTATTTTTTATCCTAGTTTCCTAAAATATTTTACATTTTTTTATTATAGTTTTCTAAAAATTCTTTTTGTAACATTTTATCTTCTAAAATACCTCCTTAAATTGGTTTAAAATCTTTTATTTCTTTCAGATTCACAAGTTTCTACTCTTATTTTACTGTCTGAAAATTCCTTTTATTCAGCTGTATTTTTAAATTTGTTTATTGAAAATCAATTCAAATACCCTTTATTTTTATTTGTGTTATTTTATTATTATTAATATTTGATCTGTTTAAGTTTTCATCGCTTATTTTAGTTGTACAAAATGTTTGTAATTAAATGTTGTATAATGATGTTTTGTAAAAATTGTTTTATGAGAAGCCTAGTGGTCTTAATATAAATAGGATTTTTTTCCTGTTACTTGAAGAGCGTTTGTCTGAGTGTTTTTGATGCTTTAGAATTTTTTTAATCCACATTTGAATTATTGTTGTTGTTCTTACCCGTTGTTTTGTGTAGCTCCTCCTGAAGTGTGTAATCTCTCTTTAACTCACAGCAACGGAGTCAGTCTGTCCTCATCCCATCGTCACATGATCGGATCAGATCAGATCAGATCGGAGCCCCGGCAGGGAGACCAGACCAGACCATGTTTGTCTTAACCTAACATTTATTACAAAACAGCCACCCTTCCTACTCAGCTCACCCACCTGAGCGCAGGAGCAGCAGGTACGTCCTAACATCAGTGGAACATCTAACATCAGTGCAGGGAGAGCTTGTCATAGGAAGATATACTAATAATTAAAACAAAGAGCACTCTGTGTGTGTGTGTGTGTGTGTGTGTGTGTGTGTGTGTGTGTGTTAGAGTGACACAGCTGAACTACAGATCATTCTCAGTCTGTAATGAGTTTAATATCACAGTAAGACCGATGGAACTCTTGATGGCAGGAGGCTTCATTTGATGCATTGGATTTGAAACCCCCCAGAGGCTTTAGGGTCTCTGCAGCAGAGGCATTACAGCTCAGACGACTTAAGGGCTTATAAGGGGACTTCAGATTAAATGCAGATTTGGTTCAGGAGGATCCGATCCATCATCACAGGTTCTTTTCTTTTTTTTTCTTTTCTTTTCATTTTTCTTTCTTTTGTTTGTTTGTTCTTTCAGTCATGTATTTCTTTCTTTCTTATCATTGTTCTTTTGTTGAGTCTTTCTTTCTTTCTTTTGTTAATTTGTTTTTCTTTCTTTCTTTTGATTTTTCTTTTGTTCTTTCTTTACT
Organism: Ancistrus triradiatus; assembly: GCA_025084515.1. Taxonomy (NCBI): domain Eukaryota; kingdom Metazoa; phylum Chordata; class Actinopteri; order Siluriformes; family Loricariidae; genus Ancistrus; species Ancistrus triradiatus. Next base: position 98,916 of record JAJAGP010001698.1, on the reverse strand, counting down.
TCTTTCATTCTTTCTTACTTTTGTTAAATTGCTCTTTTCTTTCTTTTTTCTTTCTCTTTATTGTTCTTTTGTTCTTAATTTTGTTCTTTTGTTCTTTCTTTCTGTTGTTATTTTGTTCTTTTTTCTTTCTTTCTTTCATTTGTTCATTTGTTCTTTCTTACTATTTAATTTATTTCTTTGGTTGTTCTTTTTTTTTTCTTTTGATTGTTCTTTTGTTCTTTACTTGTTTCTTTCATTAATTTGTTCTTTTTTCTTTCTTTCTTGCAATTGTTCTTTCATTCTTTCTTTTGTTCACATTCACAGCTGCAGATTCTTATGTTTATGTTTAGACTAATGATTCTTCAAAAAAAAAAAACCCCGACCCCCTGATTGCTAGGTGCAGGTACGGGTGCTGTTTAAGGGCCATCTGCTTAAAGCCTGAGGTCTAAGAATTGTCCTCGGAAATAAAAATTACATATGTCTAATTCACGTCTGAATGACAGGAAGTCATTGCCTGCGATGTGGCGGTGGTTAGCGTGATGCTAATGTTAGCGGGGCGGTCTCAGTTCCAGGCAGTGCTGATGGAGCTCCGGTCGGTGATTAGCAAGGACGTTTTCACTCCCAGAGACGAGAAGCTGTTAGCGGTGATAGAGGTGAGGAAGAGGAGGAGGAGGAGACTGACCTTCATCACCAGTGGAAACAAGCCTGATTACGTCACCTTCCTCTGTCTGTCAGGTAACGCCCCCTACAGGAGAACATTGAGATCAAATGAATGATAAGGGTTCTAAGATCAGATTAGCTTCAGCACAAGCACAGCAGAGAGGGAGAGCCTTTAACATGAAGCTAAACATAACCAGTGGAATTAACAACACCAACATTACCGCTTTAAATGTTACATTTTAGAATGTCACGTTTTATTATTTAGAATTAAATATTCATTTCGTTTGCATTATTATATTTATGTATTAAATTAGTGTTCATTTGTATTCATTTTTAATTAATTAATAATTTTTTAATCATTCCAATAGCCAATAGTACAGATTATTATAACGTGCAGTTTGTGTTTATAATGATTAATTATTAAAAATAATATAAATAATTTAACAGAAATAATGAACAATATGAACAATGAACACTAATGAAACTTTTTTTAATTACAGATAAAAAGTAAAGAGCAAACAGTTAACACAGATAAATGTTTTCCTACCAAACATGTTTATTAATCATTTTTATAAATACATTTTTAAATAACAAATTGCAGACATACATAACTTACATTTGTAATACTAACAATTGTTATTATTAGTACATTTTAAAATGATGTAAACACTGAATATGAATAACACATATTAACTGATAACATTTTTAGATCATGTAAATACCAAACACTGATAAAGTACATATTTTATTAATGCATTAATGCTTTTAATAACTTATGTTTTTGCTTCCATTTTTTTTTTTTTTTTAAATGAAAACTTAATAGCCAAAATAATGGATGATTGAATTATATTAATTTGTATTAATAAATAATTTTTAAAGAATGTAAATAGCTAACTTTAATATCTTATTTCTTTATTCTCTTTTATAATTTTTATAACATTTTAAATTCAATAATTAATCAATATTTCTTTTCTAGAACTAAATAAAGTAGAATTTTTTTCCAGATTATTTTTAAAACCTACATCTTTATGAATATTTTATTATTACTGGTGATAATGTTCACATTGTTACTTTGTTAACGATGTTTATTTTCGGTAGTTACGAATCAAAAGCCACATGAGGTTTTTATCACCAAAGTGAAGCGGTACGAGTTTTCTCCTGGGTACGAGAGACGATCTCATTGGTCGTTGGGCGAGCTACGGCGCGTCGATGGGAGCGACCCCGAGAAGGTTAGCTACAGACCTGCTAAGTAAGCTATAAGCAGCCGCGGCGGCAGAGCTGAGCTCCTGTTAGCATATCAGAGTCTTTCCTTTCGGTTCTGTATCAGGACTCTCCTGAGTTCGGTCTGGTGTTTGATCGGGGGCATGACCAGTGGGTGGCCGCGTCCACAGCGGAGAAATGCCTGTTCGTCCAAATCCTGTACCACCTCTGCACAAGCTACTGGGAGAGCCGGACTGAGCCGAGCACCACGGCGCCCCCTGCAGGACAGAACACCAACCTCCCCGCGTCCAGCCAGCAAACGGCGACATCAGACAAAAACAAAAAGAAACAGCGACCTGCACCGCCCCCCACCGAATTCATCAACTGTCAGACCAAACTGATGGGGGGTGAGGGAAACGTCGCTATTAACAAACTAATTCTACGTAATAACTATAAGTATAATAATTCTGTTTTTAGTTTTATGATTTCATTTGTTTAGTCATCTTATGTGCTGAGTTTAATCGTCACAGTTGGGTGTTAAATATGAAATAAAGTCATAGCCTGAAATAAAGTCTGTGTTTAACAGCGCCCCCTGTGGTGGTAACCCTCCACTCTCCTTTAGCGTGTCATTGTTTATCATTCCAGACGCCTGTTCGTTTAACATCGTGATCTATCGCTGTAAGATCTTCCTGAACCGAATGAAGAAATCAGTGATAGAGCAGCCAAACACGGCCAGCAGGCAGAGAGGTAAATCAGTGTTACACCAATAATCAATAATCAATAATAATCACAGTCATAGACGAATGAGTAATGATAATAAATTAGCAAGAATAATCGTGATTGCTTTTAATTAGTTTATGGCGTTTATATGGAGTTATGGTCAGTGTGTGTGTGTGTGTGTGTGTGTGTGTTTTGTTTGTGTGTGGTGTGTGAGGTTCCTTTGTTTCTGTAGCAGTTAGCCTGTTTGTTATTCAGTGAATGATTCCATTAGAACAGTTCAGAGGAGACTTTGTTCACGAGGGTGAGCGAGGACACCGATCAGTGTGTGTGTGTGTGTGGTGTGTGTGTGTTGGATGTAAGCTCCAGACTGCGTCCTCTGTCTGTATATGAGATTCATTATTCATAAGAACACTCTTTAGTACTGATCCTAAATCCCAGTTTTAGACCTAGATCTGTACCTAGAACATAGATCTACAAACCCTAATACTAGACCCTAAACTAATCTTAAACCTGAGCACTAACCCCCAAGATCCCAGATCAAAATCGAAACTGTATGATCTTAAGATGTTAGACTAAAGTTTCTTAAGTACTAAAATTTACTTTTTAATTTTGTATCAGATGGTCTAACAGATTATAATAATGTGGGATTACTTTCCTTCCTTCTCTTTCTAGCCTCAAGTGCCAAAGCTGGCGGCTCAGGCTCCTCCCCTCCTGCACCAAGGATTATGGGTAGTGTAGGCCACAGGGCAAGTAAAATACTGAATGAACACGATGAGATCAAACACCAGACAGAACGGTCCAAAAGGTAAAAACAACATCCTCAGATCTAATCCTAAACTCTAGTTAAACTCTAACCAGAACTTTAATCCTAAACTCCAGCACTAGTCCTATACCTAAATGAAAACCCTAATTTTAATCCTAAATTCCTAATCTCTAGCACAAATTCTATACCTAAATTAAAACAGTAGATTTAATCCTAAACTCTAATCTTAGCTTAAACCTTAAACTTTAACCCTATCTTTTAGTCTTAATCTTTAGCACTAACCCTGTACCTACAGTGGTGCTTGAAAGTTTGTGAACCCTTTAGAAATGTTTCTATATTTCTGCATAAATATGACCTAAAACATCATCAGATTTTCACACAAGTCCTAAAAAGTAGATAAGAGAGAACCCAGTTACACAAATGAGACAAAAATATTATACTTGGTCATTTATTTATTGAGGAAAATGATCCAATATTACATATTAGTGAAGTGGCAAAAGTATGTGAGCCTTTGCTTCAGTATCTGTGTGACCCCCCCCCCCCGTGCCAGCAATAACTGCAGCTAAACGTTTCCTGTAGCTGTTGATCAGTCCTGCACACCGGCTTGGAGGAATTTTAGCCATTCCTCCGTACAGAACAGCTTCAGCTCTGGGATGTTGGTGGGTTTCCTCACATTAGCTGCTCGCTTCAGCTCCTTCCACAACATTTTCCACTGGATTAAGGTCAGGACTTTGGCTTGGCCATTCCAAACCATGAACTTTATTCTTCTGTAACCATTCTTTGGTGGAAACGGCTTGTGTGCTTAGGGTCGCTGTCTTGCTGCATGACCCACCTTCTCTTTGAGATTCAGTTCATGGACAGATGTCCCTGGCATTTTCCTTTAGAATTCTCTGATATCATTCAGAATTCATTGTTCCATCAATGATGGCAAGCCGTCCTGCCCAGATGGCAGCAAAACAGGCCCAAACCATGATACTACCACCGCCATGTTTCACAGATGGGATAAGGTTCTTATGCTGGAATGCAGTGTTTTGCTTTTTCCAAACATAACGCTTTTCTTTTTAAAACCAAAATAGTCCTCTTTTGGTCTCATCCGTCCACAAAATATTCTTCCAATAGCCTTCTGGCTTGTCCACGTGATCTTTAGCAAACTGCAGACGAGCAGCAATGTTCTTTTTGGAGAGGCAGTGGCTTTCTCCTTGCAAACCTGCCATGCACAACCATTGTTGTTCAGTGTTTTGTCCTTGATGGTGGAACCTCATGAACATTTAACATTAGCCAATGTGAGAGAGGCCTTCAGTTGCTTAGAAGTTACCCTGCGCTCCTCTGTGACCTCACCAACTATTACACGCCCTTGCTCTTGGAGTGATTCTTTGTTGGTCGGCCCACTCCTGGGGAGGGTAACAATGGTCTGGAATTTCCTACATTTGTACACAAATCTGTCCTGACTGTGGATTGGTGGAGTCCAAAACTCTTTAGAGATGGTTTTGTAACCTTTTCCAGCTGATGAGCATCAACAACTCTTTTTCTGAGGCTCCTCAGAAATCTCCTTTGTTCGTGCCATGATAACAGTTCCACAAAAAACATGTGTTGTGAAGAGCAGACTTTGACAGATCCCTGTTTTCTTTTAAATAAAACAGGGTGCCCACTCACACCTGATTGGCATCCCCATTGATTGAAAACACTTGACTCTAATTTCACCTTCAAATTAACTGCTAATCCTAGAGGGTCACATACTTTTGCCACTCACTAATATGTAATATTGGATCATTTTCCTCAATAAATAAATGACCAAGTATAATATTTTTGTCTCATTTGTGTAACTGGGTTCTCTTTATCTACTTTTAGGACTTGTGTGAAACATCTGATGATGTTTCAGGTCATATTTATGCAGAAATATATAGAAAATTCTAAATGGTTCACAAACTTTCAAGCACCACTGTAAACTCAAACCAGATACTTTAAATTGTCCACAAGAGGGCAGCAGTAATCTGGTTCCCACAGAAAATGGACTTGTGTTAAATAATGCTACTAATCCTAACCTTGATTATTAATCCTGATCCTACAGTATTGTTTGGTTTAAGGCTTTAGAGCAGGAATTAAAGTCAGAATTGTGTTTAAAGTAGACTCTTAAGTCTGAAATCTAAGATATTTAACCTTAACTCTGTGCGCTGTATACAGTGTTAATGTACTGTTATTTATGTTGTGCTATTGTGTTGTTACATGGTGTGATTGTGTTATTCTTCCCTCAGTTTGCCCTGAAGCTCTTTGGATTAGACCTCAGGTTCATCTGTAAAACTGAATCATCTCATGAAACTAAAATTAATAATAATACTTGATTTATTTTGCTCTTCATCACGTCAACACATTCGTCCTGCAGTGTGGAACTGGTTTTGTGTTTTAAAGCACAACTTTAATAACAGTAATAATAATAATAATAATAATAATAATAATAATAATAATAACAATAATAATAATAATAAGCTAATGTTTTTTTTCTCTTTAATGTGATCTTTCTTTTAGTTTCATTTATAAGTTTTTAAGGTAAACTTGTGCTTAAGGTTTATTCTTGTTTAAAGTGAATACGATGTGCTGTAACAAAAGCTGATTTAATTTTTAGTAACATTACTAATTAACTACGTTTACAATAGTTAAAAATACAAATTAAACCAGTTAGTGCTAATCAATGTTCATTAATCGGTCCGAGTCATTTATTAACGATATATTCATTAATATGACAAATGTCCAACTCTATTATTTGTGTGTGTGTGTGTGTGTGTGTGTGTGTGTGTGTGTGTGTGTGTGTGTTTTCTGTTCTGTGTCAGTCTAATAACCTGAAATTCGACTCATATTTGTAACTTCTGTCTTGTTCCAGTCCGTGTCATTTCTATTAAACTTTGTCTAAAGTCGACCCGTCCAGTGTGCTGTAGTTTTCCCTCTTCTAATATATAATTAATATTTACTAATCATATGTATTGATCTGTGCTATTGATTGATTCAGTGGTCCGTGACTCTTTTGGCTCAGTCAAATAACTGAATTGATTCACAACCAAAGGGAGAGAATCCAAATCTAATAACATAGATGCTCAGAACCTAATCGATACTTTAGAAAAGGCAAAGTTTTAAATAAATAAATGAATAAATAAGTAAATAAAAGTGAAACATCAATAAAGCCGCAGTGTCAACAAATGTTTTGATTGATATATTTGGTGTATGTTGTTTGTCTTCAGTAGTAAAATTATAGTGAATATTCTGGGGCATCCCAGCAGGAGGCGCTCTTACACCAACATCTTTTTTTTCTATTAATAATCCTAATCTTGATTTCTAATGCTAACCATAATGTAATCCTCACCCAAACCCTAAATTTTAGTTCTAAACCTAAGCCTGGCTCTAAACCTAATCCTAATCTTAGTTTTAACCCTAGATCAGACTCTAAATCCTAACTCTAAGACTAACACAAGCTTTAGCTTCAACCCTAATCCTATCCTTAACCTTATACCTAAACCTAAACCTAACCATAACTCTAGGTCTAACCCTGATCCTGATGATTCACTGAATCAAATCTTATTTTGTTCATAAGAAGTTCAATCAGAAATCCAGCAGTGAATAAAGAACGGGTTATGGGGTCTTGTTTTTGTTTGGGCTTTGGCCTGAGGCACCACCAGGACTCGAGCCCTGGGTCTGTGAGGTGGTGGAGGGGTGCATTATCACCGAGGATCTACATTCAAAACCAGACCCAGATCTGCAGAGCGTTTCCAAAACTTTAGCGTTTCTAAAACTAATTTTAACTCCGGCCTGGATCTGTTGATCTCTGTGGCCTTAAGAAGGTCCAGACCTCCTGTGGGCCCTGTGGGACGGGGACGGGGACGGGGACTCGGTCCAGAGATGCTTTGTTATGTTAAAGCTGCTAATCCAGTACTAAAAGGATCGTCCCAAAATAAGGACGCTCTTTATGCGGGGCTAAACCCTGAGCATGAGTGTGTAGTAAAACATTTGTTGGCGGTTGGACTCTGTGTGTGTGTGTGTGTGTGTGTGTGTGTGTGTGTGTGTGTGTGTGTGTGTGTGTGTGTGTGTGTGACCTTTGGGTCTCTCTGTTCTTCGGTCGGATGGAGTTACCTTTGGTTTGTGTGTGTATTAATAGAAGGTTAAGTGTGTGTTGTTGATCCAGAGTGTGTGTGTAAGATCCGGTTTCAAGGCCACAAAGAAGCACAGAGATAGGCCGGGAATGGTCTTCCTAACAGCCACAGAGACTAAAACAGGCCTGGAATTCAGAACGGATCAAAAACAACGAGTCCAAAACAAAGAGACGAGATACTATAACAAACAATAACTTAAAAAACAACGTTAGAACATTTTACACTCATTTAAAGTTAGAAATAAAAAGACTGAACAGGTTAGAGCTCTGAAAGAACCAGACGGATATAAGAACTGATTTTAGTTCTGCTTTTAACCTTTACCTTTTTGTTTTGCTTTAGTTTTTACATAAAACTTTTAGAATTTGCTCATGTCAGCGTCTGTTATTCTAAACACAGCCAAGCTTATATAAGGAATTTTATAAACACAAACACATTTACAATACGGATTAAATCAAACTAAATAATCATCCCTCTAAATCTAAAACAATCTGTTTTCCTCCATTAGTCTGCATCCTGGTTCGATTCCCGGCCTGGACTCTGTCTGTGTGGAGTTAGCATGTTCTCCCCTTTTCAAAAACTGTGTCAGGTCAGTTGGCCTTTCTAAAGTGTCCTAAAGTGAGAGAGCTATACCAAGAGACAGTGTGGGTATATTACTGACTTCTCCAGGGTGGTTCGTGCCTTGTTCCCTGTGATGTGCCCCCCCCCCCCAAAGGAAATAGTGGGGTTAGAGTTTGAAGCAAATTTGCACTGAAGCAGGATTGCTTTTGTCTCCGCACACACACTAACACACGCACACGCACACACACACACACACACACACACACACACACACACACACACACACACACACACACACACTAACACACTAACACTAAGACACACCTGGTTTTTCCTAGAAATACCCAGCAGATGAGAGTCTGGAGCAAATGCTGGAGGAAGCAAATTTGCACTGAAGCAGGATTGCTTTTGTCTCCGCACACACACTAACACACACACACACACACACACACACACAGTTCCGTTGTAGAATTAGTTTTATTAATTAATCAATAATCCACTCGAGGTTTGTCCTACAATGTGTTTATCATTATTGTTTAAGCTAAAATGGTTCCATTCTGTGGTTCCCCGCTGCTAAAGCATCACCAGACTGTGGGCTTCAGTCCTAACAGAGCAACAGAATGTATAAATAACTTTATTATACAGAAAATAAACATTAATATATCGACTGATCAGCTTTAATTTATTGATAAAGAAAGTTGATTTCCATTCAGTAAATAAAATGGGTCTGATTCTACCCTGTTCTACCCACAGACGCCAATCAGAGTGAGATCCCAGTGTTAGTGTCACGCCCACCGCCAGCGCCGTTCCCACCGCTCGCCGTCTGCCTCGTTCATCCTCTCCCTCCTACTGATCACCTGCACCTGTTCCCGTTTTTGCGCCTCACTCTCCCCCTATTTAGACACCCATCCGTTCCCCTTTTAGTTGCTATACGTCAAGGTTTCTTACCTGTGCTCATAGCTTCACTTCATGGTCTCTGCTTTTGCCTCGTTTGTTACCAATAAAGCCTCCTCGTGTACTCCACCTGCCTGCGTTTGTCTCCTACTTCCCGTCGGCGTTACAGTACGTATAGCCACCATGGAGACAGCGGCTGGTGGAACCGACCTCTCCTCGACCACAGCGGATCAAATCGCCGAGCTCCGCGCCCAGCTTCAGGAAGTGGCTCAGGCGGACTCTCTCCTCGCTGACAACCAACGCTCGCTCAACTCGCTAGTCCCCTCCGTTAGCGAGCTCACTCAACGCGTGTCACAACTAACGCCGTCCCCCGCCGCTGCGGAGTTTCCTGCCTCGGGTTCCGCTTCCTCCCAGCCCTCCGCGGACACCGCACTCGGCTTACAGGATCGCCCTACCGGAAAAATACGACGGCAATCGGGAACGCTGTGAGGGCTTCCTCCTGCAGTGTGACTTGTACTTCACCCACTCACCACCAGAGTCCGACGTGGCCTGCATCACCTTAGTAGTCTCCCACCTCTCAGGCCGTGCCCTGGATTGGGCTACCGCCATCTGGTCTCAGCAGGGAGATGAAGCCAGGGATTACAGCCGGTTCTTGACTGCCTTCCGCGCCGTCTTCCAACATCCTCGCGAGGGGCGATCCACCGGGGACATACTGCTCACTCTACGCCAGGGCCGCTGCTCTGCTGCTGACTACGCCCTCCAGTTCCGCACCCTGGTGGCACAGAGCGGATGGAATCCCTCCGCTCTTCTCTCTGCATTCCATCAGGGTCTGCGTCCCGACCTCAGGAGAGAACTGGTCGGGCGTGACCTTAACCTCTCTCTGGAGGAACTCATCACGCTTACCATCCGTCTGGACCAACTCCTCGCCCCCCGGCCTACCACCGCTCCTCGGCCCACTCCTCTCGCCATCCGTGACCCTTCGCCTCCTGCCGAGCCCATGGAGCTCGCTCGCACTCACCTGTCCTCTGAGGAACGCCGTCGTCGCTTCAAGCAGGGCCTTTGCTGTTACTGCGGCTCGAATCGCGACTTGCACCCTGCCTGCGACCTTGCTCCACCTCTCGGGCCAGTCAGCACCCGTGCCAGGGACCCGGCACGCACACACCGGGTGAGTCGACTCCCTCTTACTCCCTCCTTCACTCTGCCTGTGCTCTTGCGGCTCGCTCACACTGAGCTCTCTCTCACAGCCCTGATTGATTCCGGCGCCCAGGGGAACTTCATCGCCGACTGCCTCGTCACCGAGTGGGAGATCCCCTGCACGTCGCTCCCCGCGGGCCGTCGTATAACCGCGGCCGATGGTCGTCCTCTCGGGATGGGCCTCCTCACCCATGTCACCGTTCCCCTCTGCCTGCTTACCAGCGCCACTCACCAGGAGACCCTCTCTCTGCTTCCAGTGAACTCCCTGGCCTATCCCATCATCCTGGGGCTCCCCTGGCTTCGCCGCCACGACCCTCTCATTTCCTGGTCCGCCCGCGAGCTCATCCGCTGGTCCCCGTGGTGTCAAGACCATTGCCTGCTCCGTCCAGCCCTCCAGGTCAACTCGCTCCCACTCTCCGACTCTCCGCCTCTCCCTCACAACGTGCCCAACCAGTACCGGGACCTGGATTCTGTCTTCGGAACGGGCTCTCCTCCCTCTCTCCCTCCTCATCGTTCATATGACTGCGCCATCGACCTCGTCCCTGACGCTCCTCTACCAAAAGCCCGCCTGTATCCTCTCTCACCAGCCGAGGAGAAAGCCATGTCCGACTACATCACCGAGTACCTGGATCTCGACTTCATTCGTCCGTCCACCTCGCCCGTTTCGGCGGGCTTCTTTTTCGTGCCCAAACGAGACTCAGGGCTACGCCCATGCATTGACTACCGGGAACTCAATCGCATCACCCGCAGGTATGCCTACCCACTCCCGCTGGTCCTCTCGGCCCTCGAGCAACTCCGCTCTGCACACTGGTACACCAAACTGGATCTCAGAAACGCCTACAACCTGGTCCGCGTCAAGGAGGGCGACGAGTGGAAAACCGCCTTCAGCACCAGCTCGGGCCACTACGAGTACCTGGTGATGCCCTTCGGCCTGGCCAACGCCCCCTCGGTCTTCCAGGCGTTCATAAACGACGTGCTTCGGGACATGCTTGGCCGCTTCGTCCACTGTGTACCGGATGACATCCTGGTGCAGTCGCTGGAATTTCACCACTCAACGTCCCCATTGTCCGCAGGTTTGAAGAGGCTGCACTCCCACCATCTCGTTTGAAGCGGAAAAAATGCGAGTTCCCACACCCAGTTCAGTGCATTTACTCGGCACTAATCTCCCCATACGGTGAGCTATGGGACTCCAAGCTGTCCGCCGCCTCACCGGGCCCACGTCATAAGTCCATCCAAAACAGCTACAGTGCTTCCTCGATTCGCGAATTTTACCGCCGGCTTCATCAGGGATTTCAGCCGCCACGGTGGCGGCCCATCACCACGCTTCTGCGGGGCACATCCCGTTCCCTCCGCCGGTCCCGGATCCGAGGGGGTTTCTGCCTCTCAAGTCAGCCTGCACCCGTTGCTCTGTTCTGGGGGCCAAACCCCGACCCTGAGCGGAACCTTCGTCCTTGGAAGTCGACGTGTCTTCAGTCGGTGTGTGGGAGCTGTCCTCTCTCGCAACGCCTCGGCGATCCCCTAAGCTGCGTCTCATCGCTTTCTTCTCCCACAAGCTCACTTCCACGAGCGGCAATACGACGGGGGAGACACGAACTTGCTGGCATCAAACTGGCCTGGAGGAGTGGAGACACTGGCTGAGGGCTCCAGACACCCCTTTTCCGTCTTGGACCGACATAATAAAACTGGAGTACCTCCGCTAAGCAAAGTGCCCTTAAATTGCCGGCAAGCCCAGCTGGTCCCTCGTTTTCCCGGTTCTCCTTTCTCCATCACATACGCCCGGGCTCAAAAATACGAAGGCAGACGCGCTGTCTCGGAGCCTCGATCCCGAACCCAGCCGCCCGGAGGACCTGCACCTATCCTCACGGCTTCTGTGTCGTTGGCGCCGTCCATGGGATGTTGAGCAAGACTGGAACGACGGCTTTCCCGATACGACACACCCGACTGGTCCACCGGACAAGGAGTCGTTCCCACCGACCTCCGCGAACGCCTCCTCGCCCTGGGCCACACGTCTCCCTTTGTTCTGGCAACCCCGGGGAGACCTGGCACCCATTCAAAATCCTGGCGGCCCGCATAATGTGGAAGAAATGCGCAACACGACGTGATAGATTCGTCGAATCCTGCAGGCATTGCGCACAAGCCAAGGACACCTCGCACCCTTCCTTTGGTCTGCTCCATCCCGCATCGACCCTGGTCGCACATCGATGTCGACTTCATCACGGACCTCCCTTCCTTCGCGGGATTCACCACAGTCCTTCCGTGTCGACCGCTTCTACCGGGCTGTCCGCTTAATCCCTATGTACAAGATCCCTCCGCACTACAAACGGACGAGTGCCTCTTGAAGCACGTCTTCCGGCAAACTTTGGCATCCCCGAGGACATCCTCTCGGACCGGGGACCCAAATTCACCTCGCGGTGTGGCGCGCTTTCCTGGGCAAGCTGGGCGCCTCCGTCAGCCTCTCCTCAGGCTATCATCAACAACAACGGGTCAGTCGCACGCTTCGAACCGGAGCTAAAGAAATTCAGCGGTGCTACGTTCCACAACCCGCTCGACTGGCCTCAGTTCTTTCCTTGGGCCGAAATAGCCCAAAACTCCCTCCGGCACTCCTCCACCGGTCTCACGCCGTTCCAGTGCGTCCTGGACTTCCTCGCACCTCCTGGCCTCCGGCTGCCGCCACGCTCCCGCCTGCACGAGTCCTTCGAGGGGGGGTACTGTCACGCTCACCGCCAGCGCCGTTCCCACCGCTCGCCATCTGCCTCGTTCATCCTCTCCCTCCTACTGATCACCTGCACCTGTTCCCGTTTTTGCGCCTCGCTCTTCCCCTATTTAGACACCCATCCGTTCCCCTTTTAGTTGCTATACGTCAAGGTTTCTTACCTGTGCTCATAGCTCCACTTCATGGTCTCTGCTTTTGCCTCGTTTGTTACCAATAAAGCCTCCTCGTGTACTCCACCTGCCTGCGTTTGTCTGTACAGTTAGAACCAAAGCACAGGATCAGCGTTATCATTGAAATTCCTCAATAAGTGATTCTAAATTAGTTATATAAAGCTAAAGAAAGAAAGACAGAAAGAAACAAAATGAATGATTTTTGCTTCATTCTTTATCAGCTACAGTTTAAAATGAAAAGTTCAAAAGCTTTTTACACACACACACACACACACACATACACACACACACACACACACACACACACAGTGAAACACACTCCACTCTGTGTTTTATGATAATAAAATGTTTTATTATTATTATTATTATTATTATTACTGTTCGTCCCCCCAGGAGGTCACACTCTGCTCCTGATGGGTGAGTCACGGTGCGACACTGGGACACAACGGGTCTTACCAAAACACTCCGTGTGTGCTTGTGTGTGTGTGCGCGCTCGTACCACCTGCTGAGCCCTAACCCAGTGTGTCAGAGATTTTTATAGCCAGAGACACAAATCCTGTTCCAGAAAAACATCACTAAACTGATCAGATAGATTCTAGGATTAAATACTAAATCCAGAAAAAGAAGAAATCACAGCTTCTACTTCTAGATGGATATATAGATCTTTTATATGTACATTTTTAATACATGTTCTGTTTTTGCTTTAACTGATCAGAGTAATTGATTGACCTTTATATATCAGGAATGTATTTTGTGTGTTCTGTTTATTTTAGGTTTGTGTTTCTTTCTTCATCAGTGACATGCAGATAGAGGAACTGAACTAATGTATAAATTAGATAATAATTATAAATAAATAAATAAACATAAATGATCATTTACAACCTTATACAAAAACCAAAAAACACATTTTAATAATAATAAGGACACAGTCTTGTCTCTTGTCCTCCTCTCTTCTTGTTTCTATACTTGGTGCTGGATTTCTTTTTCTCCTTTTATGGAGCTTCGGTTTCCCAGCAGAACCCGTACAAGGAACAAGGAACAGCTGAGGGAGGGGGAGGAGGATCAGGAGGAGGAGAAAGGATATAAAAGACCACAGCTTCTCCATCCATTCACTCACTCACTCATTCATTCATTCACACTGTGAGGGAAGAGCAGCTACTCAAACCCACCTGGTAAGAGAAGCATTCACACTTGATTTATTCTAGTGCTGTTTACACTGAACTCAAAACTAAAAAGAAAAGTTTGAAGTGTTTAAGTGAAGGTAAAAAAAGAAGTAAAGAGGTTTCAGAAGCTCCCTAGCTTCATTGCAGTCTTGAAATATTTGTTTAGTTAACTTTTTGATTACTAACACTACAAAAAAATTTCAGTCATAAAAAAAAAATAAGAATAATTCTGCCTTCTGGATTGTTAACTGTGAATATAAAACAATTACAACATTTTATGACTGAAACATGAACTACTTTTGAATTGATTGCTGTTTCTTGGATGTGACTTAAAAATGCAAAAAAATATTGACAACTTTTTTGTAATTAAAGTAACTGACATTTTTAATTTTTATATATATATTTATTTATTTATAACTTTTAGCTTTTGAAAAAAGTATGCGAATTAAAGCTGCAAAAAACCCCAACTATTCAGTACATTTTTCAGACCAAGTTTAATTTTAATTTTAGACTAAGAAGCGTTTTAATAAGGAATCACCTCTGATATTTAACTTTAACTTTTACTTCATGGATTTTAAAAAATCTCCAGTTGGTTATTGATTAAGGTGATATTTATTGGTTATAATGGATTTTTGACGGTGTGTGTGTGTGTGTGTGTGTGTGTGTGTGTGTGTGTGTGTGTGTGTTTCAGACACCATGTGTGATGATGATGAGACCACGGCTCTGGTGTGTGATAATGGCTCCGGGTTGGTGAAGGCGGGTTTTGCCGGTGACGATGCCCCTCGCGCCGTGTTTCCCTCCATCGTGGGTCGGCCTCGCCATCAGGTGATCGTCACAGCCTCCCTCAGATCCCTGATCAGAACCCTTACAGATCCAGTAGAGCGTGACGGTGTGTGTGGGGGGGGTGTGTTCTGTCCGTAGGGCGTGATGGTGGGCATGGGGCAGAAGGACTCGTACGTGGGTGACGAGGCTCAGAGTAAGAGGGGCATTTTGACCCTGAAGTACCCGATCGAACATGGCATCATCACCAACTGGGACGACATGGAGAAGATCTGGCACCACACCTTCTACAACGAGCTGAGAGTGGCCCCCGAGGAGCACCCGACCCTCCTGACCGAGGCCCCGCTCAACCCCAAAGCTAACCGGGAGAAGATGACCCAGGTAAGAATAACCCTTTCATAACGAGCAATCACTGCTTCACCAGCAGGGGGCACCAAACCATAAAACACTCTGTGAACAGAACTGCTGATAAACCCTAGATCCATCAACAAAAAAAGAATAACTACAACAAGAGCAAAACAAAAATAAACAACTAAATAAGGAAAGAATTACAGGTAAAATTAAACAAACAAATAAGTATAAAAGGATAAAATCAACTAAATATTCAACTAAACATAGAAAATTGAAAATTGGATAGTAATATGAAATCAAAAATTTAAATGAAAAAAGGCAGACTGAAAGAACAAAAGAAATGAAAAACTTAAATATTAAAAACAAGAAAGAAAGAAAGAAAATTATTACATAAATGTAAAATAAATATAAAGAAATAACAAAAGTAAATAAATAAATAATTGAGTAAAAAGGCAGGATAACTCCATGTACTTTGGTGAGTAATAGATTCTGAGAGCAAAACAAAATAAATAAATAAAAGATCAAATTAAATCAGATTAGCAAAAGAAAATCAGAAAAGGATCAAAGGAAAAAGAAAGAAAAAAGAAAGAAAACAAAATAAATAAATAAATAAATAAAGAAGAAAAATATATAAAATATATATAAAATAAATTAAATTGACATTTACATGAAATAAAGAAATAAAATGACAAAAGGCTGAAAAAAAATGATAAACTTAAATAGGAAAAGGCATAGGTAAAATAAATAAATGAATAAATACAAATATAATGTTAATAAATGAAATGCGAACAAATGAATTCTAAATAAATATAAAGCAATAAAGTAATAACAGAAATAATACCAAAAATTCAATGAAGGAACAAACAGATAAGCAATAACCACAAACAAATAAATAACAAACAAAACAACCTGAAAGGCAATGAAAATTTAAGAAAAAAGGGAAAAATAAAACAAAATGAACCAAAATGGCGAATGTAAAAATAAATAAGTAATTAAATATTTAAAAAGGGTTAAAAAGAAAGGTGCATACATTTTGCAATAATTTAATTTTGAAATAATTTTAATAAGTATACAGTTATATGAAAATCAAAAATGGCAGCAGCAGTTCTCAGTGAGCTTTTCAGGACTGATCAGACAGTGATGATCAGTGATCAATAATAATCAATAATGGTGTTGTTGCTTTGTACAGATCATGTTTGAGACCTTTAATGTTCCTGCCATGTACGTGGCCATCCAGGCTGTTCTGTCTCTCTACGCCTCGGGCAGAACCACCGGTGAGACCCCCACAGCACAGCTGCACTGCTTCATCAAAAACCCTAATACACTCGCACAGATGTTCATCCAGAGGTTCGACTCATATAAACAGCTTCATCCTTACAGCTTATTTCAGTAACGTATCAATCCTCACAGCAGAACACCGTTAGATCATATATTCTACATTTACTATTAGAATCAGTAACATGTTCATTCCGAGCTTAATTCATTTCATATTCTATTTCATTTTTAATCTGAGATTCATCTTTATTCATTCTTTGCAATGAGTAAGAAACTGTTTTTGCTGTAGTTAAACCTGAAGATATTTATTCACTGAAAATTATTCTAAAATAAATGACAAATCCTGAAGGATCGAACTGATCAGAGAAAAGTTTTATCATTTTTATTTACTATGCTAATTTTATTATGAATTAGTTTATTTGCTGTATGAAGTTAAGCAAAAATGAAGAAAAACAGCAAAATATTAGAAAAGGGAATTATTTAAATGAACAGAAATCCGAAGCAAAAGAAATTTAAGGAAGGAGAAAGTGAATGAAAAGAAAAATACACGGTACAGGTACAGGAAAACAAAGAAATAAAGAAATAAAACAAAAGAAAGACCAGCAATAATAACTCTTGTCTGAGACAAAGCATAGAGGAGAACTGTATAATTTAATTATTTTACTGTCATTTATTTAGTTAATTAAAAAAATAACTAAAGAAAAATAACAAAATAAATAGGAAAAAATGACAACAAATAGCTAGAAGATAAATAATACACTAAAAATAAAAGTGGTTTTGTTCCGTGTTCCAGGGATCGTGCTGGACTCTGGTGACGGCGTGACTCATAACGTACCCATTTACGAAGGTTACGCCCTCCCTCACGCCATCATGCGCCTGGACCTGGCTGGACGAGATCTGACGGATTATCTGATGAAGATCCTGACCGAGCGCGGCTACTCCTTCGTTACCACGGGTACGCCCGAGCGTTTAATCATAAGACCGGTTCATTCGTAAGTAGGGAAGTAAGGGCTCGAACCCTGCCAACCACCATCTTTCCTCCACCAGCCTTTGCTGCTGGGACGATGCATTCGGGTAGGTGGGGGTGTCCGTGGAACCCAGAGTTATGTATCAGAGTGGGGTTAGAGAACATTTCCACTGCTCCAGAGACCAGTGGCCGTGGTTTAGACCGCTGTGGACCTGAGTGGTCCGCTCCAGCACTTGGTGGACCCGTTCCTTCGGTGTTTCACACCCCTGTTAGGGACTCGAGTATTAGGAGGGTGTCCACATACTTCTGGCCTATCTTATTTGTGTTTTTTTTTTATCTCACAGCCGAGCGTGAGATCGTGAGGGACATCAAGGAGAAGCTGTGCTATGTGGCTCTGGACTTTGAAAACGAGATGGCCACCGCCGCCTCTTCTTCATCCCTGGAGAAATCGTACGAGCTGCCCGACGGTCAGGTCATCACCATCGGGAACGAGAGATTCCGCTGCCCAGAGACCCTCTTCCAGCCATCCTTCATCGGTTAGTTAGGGAGATCTTTTTTATTTTTAATTTCAGCCAGAGCGCTGGTGCTTAGGTCACGTTATTTTCACCAGGCATGGAGTCGGCTGGAATTCACGAAACCACCTACAACAGCATCATGAAGTGCGACATCGACATCCGCAAAGATCTCTACGCCAACAACGTGCTGTCGGGCGGAACCACCATGTACCCGGGTATCGCCGATCGCATGCAGAAGGAGATCACCGCCCTCGCCCCCAGCACCATGAAGATCAAGGTAAAAGGGTTCAGGGTTCCGGTCCAACTCAAACCACGACCCTAACCTCTACTCCCATGATCTTTACGCTTGTTGTTGTTGTGTTTTTTTCCAGATCATCGCTCCTCCTGAGCGGAAATACTCGGTGTGGATCGGCGGCTCCATCCTGGCCTCTCTCTCCACCTTCCAGCAGATGTGGATCAGCAAGCAGGAGTACGATGAAGCCGGCCCGTCCATCGTACACCGAAAATGCTTCTAAACTCACCCGCTCTCCCGTTCTGCTTCTACCACATCCTCTTTTACTTCCGATTGTTGAAGACGAGGTGAAAGTTGAAGGTCTGGACTGGGATGTCATGATTTTTACTGTAGGCTTCCGAACTGTGTTTTATAACCAAACCGGGTTTAAGCAAGAAGGAAACCGAGCGGATAAAGAAGGGCTTCCTGATGAAGGAGGAAGAGGAGGAGGACGAGGGTCTATCTGATGAAGGAGGGCGAGGTAAAAGCAGGACTGGAGTGTACGGCTTAAAAAAATCAAACCTCCATCGCAAAGTCAAACTCGACGCAGCATGACTTCTGGGATTGGATCCGAAAGATTATTATGTTATAGCAAACACAAAGCGCAAACAGTACGGTCTTACGCAAATGTTTGGGCGCCACCAAGTGGCCGATCAGGTGCCAAAACTTTTGCATAAGCACTTTTGTCGTTCCTTCATTGTACAGAACGTTTACAACCCGTTTGTAGCAGATTTATATTTCAGTATTTATTCCTTTATAAATAAACAAGAGCCGGCACTTGCGCTGCACCGACGTGTCCTTGTTGTGTGGGTGTGAGTGGTATGTTCTCCTCTCAACCTGTGGGTATAGGGTGTGTGACGGACGGCCTTTATTAAACAAAGCACTGGGGCTGAGGGGCTATAGAGGAAGGTGACCGTTCCACAGTTTGGATCCGGTCCTGGTTGGATAAGCCGGTGGAATCTGAACTTCGATGATTATGGTTTCAGATTAAAACTGAAATCCCAACTGTTCCAACGGCTTCGGGATAAGGACAGAAGCACAGACAGACACAGACAGATGTTCTGGACACTAATCCTTAAAATAAAACCACTTCTAGGGTGTGACTCAGACCTTTGGACCCCCGTCTGCCCCTAACAGACCTGTCTGAGGTTATTTTTTGATCTGTCTAACCCTCACCGAGCCACGACTGATGATCTCAGGAACACCACCAATAATCTGTACCCAAAATGCTAACTTCAACCCCCAGCCTAAGTACAGGAGGTGCGTAAAATTACAGACAGAACCGGTCCAGAGCAGTACAGGAACCGATCTTGAGATCTTAAGGGTCATCATGATGCTGTAAAAGTGACCAAAGATCAATGTTCACTAATGCCATCTTAATGGTTGTTCACGTAAACACTTAAAAGGTCTCTAGTGTTTTAAAACAACACAAAAACCACAACAAGCTCTTTTTCTCACAAGTTTTTGCCCCTCTTATCCTCGTCAGGTCGAGTTGTGGAGCTGGACAGGAGCCGCTTTTCAGATCTTAATATTTTCAGAATCGTTTTAAGATGTTTCTCATGTTTCCCTCAATGAAGAAAATGCACTAATAATATAACGCCACCTAGTGGACATAGTGGACAGATACTGCAACTATCTGAGGTCTGAGTCACCCGTTACCAGTCAGTCATCGTTATTCTGTTTTATATTTGGGTTTTTGGGCCCATGTTTAGACAAATATAATATTTTGTGAATAACTAACGTTTAGAGAACGAACGTATATATAATCTTGGAGAAATAGATCGGGAATTAATCTGTAAAGTTAGGAGAGTACAAAAGAGGTTAGAAAGGCTGTGACTAAACCTTTTTATTTAGGAGAAAGCATAATTTATGATTGCACTGGAGCAATAAACGGATTGTTCTTAAACTATAACTGAAGAACATCTGTCTGATTTGGGAGAAAATTCCAGGTTCTGAAGTAAAAGTCTGCAAATCATCAAAGTCTGTTATCATAATGTGTGAATGCTGAAGTCTGGTTTGTTCTTGTAAGAGAGTAAAATAACTTATTGACAACATTTACATTTTACATTTACATTATTTAAGAGATTCTCTTTTCCAAACAGACTTATAACTTACGCAATCATACAAGCTACAAAACAAGCAATCGAGGACTAAGGGTCTTGCCCATGAGCCCAAACGTGGCATCTTGGCACCGCTGATTTGAACCAACAACCCTCATATCAATAACCACTGTGGCACCAGTTCACAAAAACAAATATTCTCAAAGACTGTGACCTTATTCTCAAACCAATATATATCTTATTATAAACAGTTGGTGTACGATGCTGTTATTAGTTGAGTGTGAAAAAAATGTGACAATTAAATGTTTAAATGTTTTCAGAATGTAAGAAAAATCTTATTTGGTATTTAAATTACACTATTTTGGATTATATAAAACTCCATGTAACAAATATTTAAATAAATCACGACTTGTTCACTAAGTATGCTAAAATATTAAAATTCTGCCTCGATCATTAATAAGGCTTTTAAAAACTAATATAGAGCAATGGTATCATGTAGCACAATTCTGGGGTAAATAACAAAGAAATTAAATCTATTTTTTAGCGTTTTAGTGATTGAAGATGTAGTTGCAGTTTTCAGACACGAGGTGGCGGCACGTTAATATAAAGTCAGTACAAAAATCTAAAAGGACCAAGTTAATATAATTTCTATATAAAGTAAAGCTTTATGCTTTGTGTTTGACCCTGGGCCACGGGGGGTCCGGAGCCTATCCCGGGCATAGACAGAGGACAGCACAGAATTCATTTAATGTATAGTTTATATCATTTACATAAAATAGTTGTTGATGTTACTGTTATTATTATTATTACTAACAACAACAACAACAACAACAATAATAATAATAATAATAATAATAACAATAATAATAATAATATCTCTATTAAACCCTGCTAGATTTATATTGAACTGTAATTATTAAATGACCTCTAAATCTCTAACATGAACTTTACCTTGAGTTTAAGTTATCCTGTTTAGGGAAGCTTAGCTCATGAACTTAAGTATTTGGTGTATTTATTTGTTAGAGTAGATCAGATAAATAACAATTTTCATTAAAAAAACTTTGATTAACCTTCTTATTGTTCCTATTTATTATCTGTTTGTTATTTTTAGAAATAGACAACAGATTACAATTCATTATTTTTTGAGAGATCTCTGATGCTTAAAGTACAAACACAGCTATTTATTATCATAATAATAATAATAATAATAATAATAATAATAATAATAATAATAATAATAATATTTACATGGAGCTGAATTGCAGGGGTATGGTAACAGAAGATGCCCTGTCTTTATAATCCATATCTAATTTAAACCCCTGACTCTAGTGTTCAACTAAAACCCTTATACTTGATTTCATTTCTGCAAAAACTGTCAAAAAAAAAACTAAACATCACTCAGTCTAACACTGATTCTCTATCAGCTCTTCCTGATTGCTCAAGTATTTTAAAGCATGTTTAAGGTGCCTATAGGTAACATTTTAATTACAGATGAATATAGATGTTTATATCATAAAGTCAGCTGGCTAAGTCTCATAAAAATGTGTTTCTTACCAAAAACTAAACGAGTAAAAAAAAAAGAAAAGGGTTTATTATGTCAGAAGGGATTTTGGTGCAGAATTATATATACAGCGCAGTGAAAAAACCTCAGTGATGTAAGTGTGTGTGTGTGTGTGTGTGTGTGTGTGTGTGTGTGTGTGTGTGTTAACCTCACCGAGCACAAAACAGTTTAGGGTGACAGATGAGGTGTCGCGAGCCGAGCAGAGTTCAGATGGATGGAGGCACGGCGCGCGCGGGCAGGGGCTCGGGGGGATGTAGAGTGTTTACCATCATCCATCATCCTCTGACTGACTGACACACACACACACACACACACACACACACACACACACACACACACACACACACACAGGGTTTGGTAATCATATGTTTGGGGGACTTTAATTTTACACAACGGTTACTAATCGTTGGTTTTGCTAATTAATGCTATCTTTCCGCCTAACGCTAAAGCCGTAGCAAACAATAAACCTTTATTATTTATATATCACTTTTCTAAGTCAGTCACAACAGTAAGATAAAATACATAAAATAATATAAAATACAAGTAATATAAAAACCAGTACAACTTCATCCACAAACAGCTTAACGTTTGCATTTCAAAATAAAAGTAAGTTTTTGTTGTGAGAATTAGCAAGCGTCCCCAAGAGGCAATAAATATCAGATATTTCTACCGTTGTGGATACAATTGGTGTCCACACACACACACACACACACACACACACACACACACACACACACACACACACACCACACACACATACACACACACACCACACACACAGTCAGTGCATATTCACATTTTATTCAACCATGACCTCCAGACTTAGTTTCGCTCTTAGATTTATCATCATACCCCGGCCACTTAATGTCGATGTGCATACTTTCACATTCTATTCAAACTTTGACTCCATGACTTTGTTCGCTTTCTTAATCATTTATCAATCTACGCCGCCCAAGGAGGTTGGGTCCCTTTTGAGTCTTTTTGAGTCTTGGTCCTCCCAAGGTTTCTTCCTAGAACTAGGGAGTTTTTCCTTGCCACTGTCGCCCTAGGCTTGCTCAATTTGAGATTGGACGTAGTTATTAGGAGATAATCTAAACCTGTAAAGTTGCTTTGAGACAATGCTCCATTGTAAAAAGCGCTATATAAATAAATCTGACTTGACTTGACTTGACACACACACACACACACAGAATCAACCTAAACACAGCAACCTCCGAATGGATTATTAATGCATAACCTTCTTTCTTTTGTGTGCGTTTGTGTTTGTGTGCATGTTTAATTAACATTTATCTCCAGCATGGAGCTAGATCTCTCTCTCTCTCTCTCTCTCTCTCTCTCTCTCTCTCTCACACACACACACACACACACACACATGAAGGTTATGCATTAGTCTTTTCTTCATTTATTTTTGTTATGCGGTTTGTTGTTATGACTAACTAACATGGGTGTTTTGGACAGAATGAAGGTGCTCTGATACCGCAGCAGTCTAATATGTAACCCACCACCACATGCACTTGGGTTCCAGTCCTTTTGGTGCTTGATGGCTTGCTCCAAGCGTCACATGCAGGCATGACTTGCTGTTTATGAGGGAGGAGGATCATCCCCTGGCACTTTAACAGCAACTGTGGTTTCATTTTCATTTTAGAAAGGGTCAGGTTGTTTTGAGCTCTCGGTATAAGTTGGCGTGTAGGGCCACCTAGTTTACAGGGTGGTAAATACCACCCTGTGCCCTACACTGGAGAATCTACTTCAGATATAAAACACTGAAGAAAGTGAAAGAGAGAGAGAGAGAGAGAGAGAGAGAGAGAGAGAGATGTTTCTCTCTCAGCTGTCGGCTCTGATCTAATGAGCTCGGCCCGTTCCTTTGTTTGGGTCGGACAGATGTCGGCCCGGATGATGAATGTTCCTCCACTGTGTGTGTGTGTGTGTGTGTGTGGGCTCTGATAACTATGCTAATGCCAGTGCTGCTTTCTGATTGGCCGGTTCGGGTTAATCCATTACAGCTCTGACAGTAGTAGCGCTCGCTAAACGCTATTTGACCATCGCTGTCACATCCGGGCAGCTAAATGAATACAGAGGGTGATGGATGACCCTCCCGTTCTTCAGCTCGCCCCCCAAACCAAACCCAAACTCTCATCTCACCGTCTCATCGGGCTCTGTCTGAAACATCGTGGAGACAAAGGAATGCTCCATGTTCACTACGTAGGGCACTATTTTAGGCATGTGCTCATAAAATCAGATTGTGTGTCAGAGACATACTGATAATCATAACAGTATCGGGTATCGGATATCAGGTATCAGGTATCGCTCAAATACTGTACTGCACCAATACCAGCATCCAATACTGCATGACCTTAGTATAGCAGTGTTTAACTCTCCTTGTACTCATAATAATGCTGTGACTCATTAAATATCATAATTTTTAATTAAATTACTCTTTAATTAAATTCCCCTAGTTAACGTTACAAACAATGAGCACAGTACTCGTCACGATGCGTCCACTATTGGCCACATTATTCCTAACCACAGCTTAGAGTTACCTGCTGTTTACCTACTGCGCCCCTAGTGGCCATTCTGTTACATTTCATGATTTGTTTATTTAGTTTTAGAAAGTTCTCACAAATGTCTAGATGTTATTTAGAGTGACTGATCCCTGTAGGTGATTTTGGCAAACAGGATAAGGGGAGAACATACCAAAACTTCGACCAGCTACTATAGCAGATGATAGAATCTGGGTTATTAAAGTTGTGCAATATCTTTGTTACATTTTTTTCATGTTTTAACCATTTTTTGGGTCGAGGTAAAGCATCTGTCCCTAGGAAACACAGGATGCTGGTGTAAACGTGCCCAGAACAGGATGCCAATCCAATGCAGAGTGGGTATGGGCACATAAAACCAATCCAAATACTAAAAACAGTCCATGTTGGACATCCAGCATCTTTCAGGGAACCTGGGTGGATGTGATTCAGGTCAAAAAATGTAACCCGACCTGCTTGGGTGGCTTAGATGATAAGTGTAAAAATGAAATTAATTTATCTAGTCAAATAATTCTGTGGTAATAGTTAAAAAAACAGAAACTAAGCCAATATTAACAGATAAATAAAATACTGAATAAAATAACTTAACAGATATGCATATCGGCATCATTTAGTCTGAAACAAAGCTCCATTATGAAAAGCACTATAGAAATCATTCTTTGACTTGATGTTTAGTTTTTAAACATGAACCGTTCCTGTTCTCACAGCATCTCTGTGTGTTTTCAGTCTAATTTGTAATTTAGTTTATATTTCGTTTGTGTTCACATGTGGAGCTGCGTTAGTGTTTTGCTTCATTCTGTAACTGTGCAGATGTTATTGGATTAAAATGTAAATGCTGCTCCGGAGGATGGTGTAATACCAACAGTTATCACATTAAAAAAGCAATACGTTTTTCACCCAGCTGGAATATACTGAATACCAGCGGTGACTTTATCTGTACATTATCCTATCTGAAGTGAGAGAGGATTTATAATCTGGAGGATAAGGATGGAGACATGAATAAATCATAAATAAATTACTATAGAAACCACTTACACAGAGTTAAGAAGTGCAGCAGCTCCTAGAGTTTATAAAAGTACAGACACGGAATAATTTTTACTCCAGTAAAAGTAGAAATCCTGTTTAGCTTTCTGTTTGAGTAGCTTTTAAATGTAGCTAAGCGATGAAGCTATACTATACAGGCTCCTCCCACATTCCAAATGTCAGCCAGTGTCTCTAAAGTGTCCCACTCTGAGTGTGTGTGTGTGTGTGTGTGTGTGTGTGTGTGTGTGAAAAAAGTTAAGCAGGGCTGCTTGAGTAGAAATTTTTATTACAAGAAAACAAAGGAAACATAAAACAGCAGCGTTTTTATTACAAACAAACAAACAGCTTATTTCTCTATAATTCAAATCAATCAACTTTACACAGATCTGTACATTTAATCTTTGCTCCGCCCCAAGGATCAAAATCACATTCAATTAAAGAAATAAATAATTCAATTAAATCTCAAATAAAATAAAACAAAAACCATAAATAATGAACAAATCATCAAAACAATCACAAATGAAGAAGAAGCAGAAATACTTTGTGCTTTGGACTTTTTCTCCATAGATGATGTTCAGCAGCGCAGTGTGTGTGTGTGTGTGTGTGTGTGTGTGTGTGTGTGTGTGTGTGTGTGTGTGTGTACAGATCTGGAAAAAGGGAAAAATAGAAATGAAAATGAATCCATAATTACTAAACAATTCAGTTACACAACCTTAATGATACATAGTGTACACAAAACAACACAACACAACACAACATAACATAACAAAACACAATACAACACAACACAATCATATAACACAAAACAAAATCCTACAAAACAATACAGAATCATACAACATAACATAATAATCCTATAACACAACACATAATCCTATAACATAACACAACATAACACAACACAGAATCATATAACACAGCACAACACAATCCTGTAACACAACACAGAATCCAACAACATAACACATAACACCATCCTATAACAAGACAACGCAAACACAACATAACACATCCTATAATAAAACACAATATAATAAAGAATCATACAGCATAACACAACAAACTACAGTTCTATAACACAACATAGAATAATACAACACAACACAAACACAACATAACACAGAATCCCACAGCATAACATAACATAACGTAATACAGAATCTTACAACACAACCCAACACAACAAAACACATAACACAGAATGATACAACACACACAGAATCTCACAGCATAACACAACCAACACATAATTCTGTAACACACACACACACACACACACACACACACACACACACACACACACACACACACACACACACACACACACACACACACACTGCTTGTTGTCAGTGACCTTGTAAGCTAGTAATGTCAGACCTGCTGGTGAAGGGAGGTACTGCAGCTCTTTTCGGCTCGGATAGCGCAGCGTCATTACTGCAGCTTCACACCGATCATTTACCAGAGTGTTTACGTTACCATGGTGATTTGATTCACTTTATATTTGATGTTAATATGACCTTTTGCTCACCTTAGTATTATTTAGTTATTCCTTCAATAAAAACAGAGTTTAGGATGAAGTGCACTCGTTAGGGCGCCTAGGTTAGCATGATTAGCATGTGGGGTTGTTACAGACGTCCCTGTGAATAAAAAAGCTATTTTTTAATAAATGTGCTTTGTTAATTTAATTATACGTCAATCAGGTTTACTAGTGTGGAAATAATCTGTGTTTAATCCATGTGTGTGTGTGTGTGTGTGGCTTATTTCCATATAAAGAGCTCCATTTATCATGCTAAGCACCATTAGCGCGGCTCATTGCTTGTGGGAGTGTGTGTTAAATAAAAGCGCTCTGTGAGGGAATCGTACGTCTTCATTAGCGGCCGGGCGGCGGGTGAGTAACGCTGCGGCTAACCGCTAATCCCACTTACCCGCCGGAATCAGCCCGACAGAGGAAAGCAGATACAGCAACTGCAAACATCATTATTTACTTATTGCTGTATTTCAGATTGTTCTCCGTTTCCACTGAATAGTCTTTGTTAATTTTATATCTTTTAGTTTTATTCATTTTATTCTTAAAAAGGTACCTATAAAAATAAATAATAATAATGACAATGTCTGATCCTAAAGTACTAATACACATGGTAAATAAAAACATTACTGAATATAATAATAATAATAAATATAATACTACTAATAATAAATACTACTAATAAATAAACACATACATACAAATATTGCTGATAATAAATCAATAAATAACAATTGTACTGGTAACAATAATAATTTAATAAATAATTAAATAAATAAATAAAAATAGTATAATAATATAATTTTAAATATCAATGATAATATATGAATAAATAAATAAATAGACAATTTATTATTATTATTATTATTATTATTATTATTATTAATAATAACAATAATAATAATTTTTCTACTGATTATAATAATTTACATTTTGCTTTTATTTTATGTCCAAAATTATAATTATTAATAAAATTATTATTATTAAAAAATTATTATTAAGTTATTTTATGTATGTAGTTTATTTATAATAAAGCTCAGTATTATAATTGCACTGTTTATTTTAATTCTAGTTTTGAATTAGATTTTTTAAAATATTCTTCTCTTTTTAAATCTTTGGATTATGATTTCATTTTCTTTCTGCTAATTTCTTACTGTTTGTTATAGTATAACTTTTGTAAATATAAGTATTATGTCACAAATAAGTCATAACAGTAAAATTATTCTTATTTAGATTTTTAGGACAGTTTTAATGAATTTTCGTACCTGAGTCCCGTCCTGTTGTTTATTAGCAGAGTTACATGTAGTGCCACTGTCCATCCATGGCCATGTTCATCCCCATCCCTCCCATGGGACCTACGGCCAGGTACAGAACATCGGTTAGGTTCGATTAGAGCTGTTAATCTTTCTAATTACTAATTATTAATGAACACAGGTGATTAGGGGGGAGGGGGGATTGAGTGTGGTACCTGGTGGCCGAAGACTCATGTGCTGCTGCCCATCCAGCATGAAGCCACCCATGGTCTGGGCATCAGGACTGAAGGGAGTTCCCTGACTCACTGCTCAAAGTAACAACAAACAATAAACAAACAATAAACAAGCATTAATAAACAATGTGTACAGGAGATGTCATAGACCTGAGGTAAGATGAGGATGAGGATGAGGATGAGTCGGTGTACCTGCTCGGTTGGACTGGTCAATCATGGGCTGTACGATTCGTCTGCGTGCGTTAATAAACCTGAACACCAAATAAAAACAGCTTAAATAAATAAATAAATAACCATGTGACTTCTCACTCGTTAATGACCCTGCCCTCTACTGGTCATTAATTATCTCTCTTATTTAACGGGATTTTTAGCTGTTACTCTTATCGTGATGTTGGCTGAAGTTCTTCCTGTCAGAGCTTTTAATCTTTAAAGCTTGTGACTTTTCTCACCAGTTGTTGACCTGTAGGATGGTGAGCCCTGTGTCCTGAGCCAGCTGCTTCTTCTGCTCCTCAGAGGGGTAAGGATGCTGCACCGGAACGTTATCAACAATAAAGAACCTTAGTGACCACATTACAGGAAATAACCATCTTAATAACACACAATGCACCATGTATGAAAGCTCTCAGAACTTTAATGATTAACCACTAATTATTATTAATTATTTATTATTAAGTCTGCAGAAATGTGCTAAATTATTTGTTTTTGTTTCTTAATCTAAAGAATAGACCAGGGCTGCCTATAGCTGACATTCCTTTGTATTCTTGGTCAAAAAACAAACAAACCAAATAACAAACAAAAAATCATGAAAGCTATTTACAGTACTTGAAGGACACAGGACACAACTGAAAACAGGTTTATTAAATATAATACCAAAGTTAATGTTTTTCCTACGGTAGGAAATATGTATTTTGGCTTTTATGTCCTTACAATATCAGTATAAACAAATCAGTAAATAATTAAATTGTATCATTATTATTTACTACTTCTACTACTACTAATAATAATAATACATTTGTATAAACAGTTACTGTAAATTATCATTCTGATATAAAAAAGTAACGAATAATAAACTAACCATAATTGATTATAATATTTAAAATAATATTTAGCTTAATATAAACATAGGGAAAAAGAGAAAAAGCCACTAGAGCCACTGACTCTATCCCTCGTCTCTGTCCCTAGGTGCAGACGGGGGCAGCTCCCACCCTCCGGAACTCTCTTCCTTAGTCTGTTGGGTCTGCTTCAGCCATCCCGGAATTTAAATCTCTTCTAAAAACCTGTCTATTTTCTTCTTCTATTATTGTTTGTTGTGTCTGCTTGTCTTGGACTGTGTGCCTCTTATGTTGTGTAAATTATGTTTGATTTATGTTATACTTACTGTAAAGCATCCTTGGTTTTTGTGAAAGGTGCTACTGTATATAAATTTAAGTTATGATTATTGTTATTATTATTATTATTATTAGTAGTAGTAGTAGTATGTTTTTGTTTAAAATTAGATCTGTCATAAAAGTTCTAAAAATGCTACCAAACAAAATAAGGGTTTAAAATATTTATTCAGTTAAAAAAGACAAACTGTGAAATGACTGAAAATATATGATAATAAATGAATTTGTCCTAATTGGTTATTTTAACAAAAGATTTGAAACTAAAGTGTTTTATTATATATTAGTTATTATTTTGACTTTATTATTATTTCTAATTTAAGAAGTTATACAGAGGTTAGTTTCGGTACCGTGAGGTGTTGGAAGAGCCACGCCCTCATGATATTGGTGGCAACTTTGGGGAAAATGCCCCTCTTCTTCTGTCGCTTCCTATCGGGGTCGTCCTCATCGCCTGTCCCTGGAGAGGCCAGACTGTTCTCTAACCCGTCTGAAACCAAAAGAGAGAGAGAGAGAGAGAGATTTAATCTATGTTCCAGTTTATTTCGTTAAATTCTCCTGGGTTGATTTTCATTAATGTATCAGTTTTATTTTATCAGTGCTTCACGGCGAGACTGTGGAGGAGCAAACTACCCAGGAGGCATTGTTACAGTCCGTACTCATCAAAAATACCCTTCCTAAACAGGAAGTGATGGATATGACCTTATTTTTGATCTGGAAGCATTCGGGTTATTAACTCGATCTGAACTCTGCATTAGACATGAAAAAATAACGAGCATCAGATTTCTAAAAACCCGATGGAGAGCCAGGATGTGACATCACAACACCAATTAAATATAAATATAAATATCAATATGGTGTGTAATTAAATTGTAGTGTCTATTTTTGGTGTTTAAGAAAAAAAGAAAACAACAGAAAAAGAAACTAGAACAAGGTCCATAATTCTATTTTTATTTTTAATTCTATTTAATTCTACTTTTTATTTAAAAATAAGTTTTTATAAGTTAGTTTGATCAGTCTTATTTTTTATAAAGGTAACTATAAAAAAATAATAATTATAATTAAATTGTCTGATCTTAAAATATAAATACACATGGTAAATAAACCATTATTGTATATAATAATAATAATAAGAAGAAGAAGAAGAAGAAGAATAAATAAATAATTACAAATATTGATAATAATAAAATAATAATAAATCATAATAAATTGATATGTAAATAATAATTGTATTGGTAATAATAATAACAATATAATAAATCATTAAAAACATAAATAAATCTAATTCTGTCCATAGCAGAGCCTCCTGAGGACGAGTCATAAATCTTGTTTATTTGTGTAACGAGCTCGTCCTGTGACCTCAATCCATCACTCGCCCTCACATCTCACATCTCACACGAATCAGTACAGCAGAAGAGCACTGACTGAACCTTTAATATTATTATTATTATTATTATTATTACTACTACTACTACTACTATTATTATTATTGTCATTACTACTATTATTATTATCATTATTATTATTAGTTAATAACTTATAATAAATAAATATAATAATTCAGGAGTGTTGGTTTATTCTTACCGAGGTCACTGCCGGTGTCTCCACTTTGAGAAACATGACCCCCGCTGGATGGACCCGGTGTACCGATGGATGGGGTCGAGCGATTATCATCCAGATCTCTCCACGATACTGAGTTCTGGATTTGGAAGAAAGGAAATATATAATTCATATAAAGAGCAGACAAACGACAGGCGCTAGCTAATAATATCCAGGGACTGGCACCGGGGCCCTGCCACCCTGAGAGGATAAAACGTGGAAAATAAGAATTACTCCCTGCTCTACCAACAGCAAACACAAAGCAGCACAAGTTCTGAAGCCACGTCACTCAGAATGACGTCATTAGGAGAAAAAAGACCCACTTATAGACCTCTAAGAGATAATGGTTTGTTCAAACCTGAGTAGTTCCTCAAGGCCCAGTGGATGGACCAGTGGGTCAAGAAACCAGTCCCATAAACAGAACTGCGCAAAAGTCTTAGGCCACCGTTAGATCTGTTGTTTTAGCAACAGTATAACTTGGATTGGTCACTCCATAATCCTCTTTCCCACTGATCTTTATTCCAATCTTTGTGAGCTTTAGTACATGTTATCCTTTTCACCCTGTTCCCCTTCTGTCTTCCAAAATATCCATTCCTGATCAAGCTTCTTCTGTAGAAGGCTACCTGGCATCAAGCTGCCAAATGCTGCCACCACTGTAGCCTATATATTTTTAATACTGCATACAAATGTCCTGCATTTTCTGGTTCTATTCCAATAAAGAGACTGAGAAATAATTCTGTATTTCTATATCATTATAGCACTGCTAAAACAACAGTATATCTCATCTAATGGTGGCCTAAAACTTTTGCACAAACCTTGAAACCCTCAGATCACGATCAGATCCATTCCAGTGTAAAGAAATGATGAATCACCATTCTGTCCATTATAACGTCCTCAACTGGGTGAAGTCTGAGGGTGAGCAGATCCAGAAGGTTTAAAAGAAACTACAGAGAATCTAGAACCTGGTTTTAATCCAGAACAAAAAAAAAAATTAAGGAAAACGACTGGATTAAAAACAGATTTTAAGAAAGAAGCACACTGAACGTCAGTTTCTTCAGCAAATAAAAAAGAAAATAAAAAATAAATAAATAAGTTAGAAGTAGAAGTGAGGAGGATGTGAGCAGGATCAGCACTGAGCTCAGGTCCTGTTTATATCAGCCGGCCTCAGACACTTAAACACACACACACGGTGCTGCAACCACTCTTCAGCGTCAGCTGTTCACCTGATGGTGCGCAGATAAAGAGGTACACACACACACACACACACACACACACACACACACACACACACACACACACACTGAGCTCTACCCCTCATACCCCAAATTATGCACACTAACAATAAGGAGGCTCATTAAGTACGCACAGCAGTCTGTGTGTGTGTGTGTGTGTGTGTGTGTGTGTGTGTGTGTGTGTGTGTGTGTGTGCGCAGACGCCTGCTGTCCCTTTATCACCCAATACACACTCACTAACTCATTTACCAAAAGACATTTTTAGTGAATGTTCATAGGATGTGCAAATGCGCCACATCCGATCATCTTTCTTTCCTGGGACATCTCCAGTTTCTACTTTTATCATGAAGAAAAGGAAACTCCAGGAGCAACCACAGCTCGACCCTGAAAATACTCAACAAATACACCACCTCAGCAAGTCAAGTCAAGTCAGATTTATTTCTGTAGCGCTTTTTATAAGGGAGCATTGTCTCAAAGCAGCTTTACAGATATATTTAGATTATCTTCTAAATTACACAGAAAATCCCAAACTGAGCTAGGGCGACAGTGGCAAGGAAAAGCCCTAAACATTGTAAGGAACAAACCTTGGGAGGATCAAGACTCACAAAGCAACCCATCCTCCTTTGGCGGCTAAACAAAACAACACAAACAACAAAACTTACCAATACTCTGCACTCAAATGCTCAAACAAAAACGCAAGAACTGGATTAAAAAAGCTATGATTTTTCTTTAAACACACACACACACACACACACACACACACACACACACACACACACACACACACACACACACACACAGATGCTTTGTGAGGGATTTAAAACGTCTAATAATTTATTTACAGTGATCTAATACATTACCCTAAAACCGGAGGGACCTGGGTTTGAGTCCTGACGGTTTGCCGGGCATAATCAGTCAGAGTCGTGTAAAAACAGCCTTGCTTTAGTGGTGCCAGGAAGAGCTTCATGTGCCCAAGAGGCAGGATATGAACCGGCCCTCTTACAGTCAGTTCACAGTGCCAGCTTACAGTCCTGAGCTGCCCGGGTTCATATCTGATCTGAGCTGGGTTCGGTTCCTGGCATCAGTTGTGAAAATGATTATGATTATGAATATGACAAAAAGGCAGCTCAGTGAAATGGACTGCCGTCCCATCGGGGGGCGCTCTCCACTCACACGTTCTCCAGGGACAGGCGCCAGAGCCACCCCGACCCTGACCAGGACAAACAGGGTTAAAACATGAACAGAAACCAAAACCAGCACCAACTTTTAAGTAGCTCTTTAAACACGTAACGTCTCCTAGATCGTCGTTTGCTTACGTCATCGTACGAAATAAGATGCGACTTAAAGTCCTCGTGGATTAAAGAGTTACAGACGATCACAAACCAAATCAAAGTGTAACTACAGGTTAGGGTAAAGGAGATCAGCTCAGAGAGCAGGTCAGACTCTGATGTTCTGATCCGTCACCAATGGTTTGGAAACTGATCTGAAGAATAGGCAGTTTTTAGTCTATATGGAAAGCCAAAAGGTGCAAAACTTTGCTGAGACTGAAGCAGATGCAGCTGCTCCAGAGTGGTGATTATTGTGTCGTTGTCTTATTGTGTTGTTGTGTTGTTGTGTTTGGAACACTGCGGTCATGCGGAATCTCTGAGACAAAGCAGTTTTTAGATGCTAATCAGACTCTCATCATCAATGCTAACAGGGGAACACGTGAAGAGCTTAATCCCGAATACCAGCTGCACCTCTTCATCCTCATCCTCATCATCAGTAGATGGCTTATCATATTTATCTACAGTAACCCCCCCACTCTTCTCGAGATTGGTTCCTGGAGGGCACGCCTGTTTTCGTGTGGATAATATTTCAGAATGTACCCATTTTCAAGTGGACCACATTCCAGTCTGTGTAAGTGCACCTGTTTTCAGGTAGACATGACATCAGCTGCTTAGAGCACATCCATGTTCAGGTGGACCACAGTCTGGTTCCTGTTAACGCACCTATTTTCAGGTGAGGCAGAGACTGGTTCTTTGGAGCACACCCATTTTCAGGTGGACCGCAGTCTGGTTCCTGTTACCACACCTATTTTCGGTTGGGGCAGAGACTAGTTCTTTGGAGCACACCCATTTTCAGGTGGACCGCAGTCTGGTTCCTGTTAACACACCTATTTTCAGGTAGGACAGTGAGTACTTTATATTATTCCACCTGTTTTCAGGTGGACCGGACCTCTTTTAAAGTGAACAAGTCCCAGAGGATCTGAAACAGTTCAGTTGTGGATCCAGCCTATTGATCAGAACCAGTCAGCACTCACCTGATCCGTCAGATTGGTGGAGGTAAAATCATCAAAGTCGGACTTGCAGCCGTCCCGATCATCAATCACCAGATCAATCGGCATTTTCCCCTTCAGACAGCTGATGTAACGATTACAGAAATTATCACACAGCTCATGCACCTGAAACCAATCAATAATCGATCAATAATCAATCAATAATCACTTAATCTCTAAATAAGAGAGGATTTTAATCAGAATTGTGTGGCTTTACCTTCTCCAGCTCCAGCAGATGAAATCGTAAAACCTGGATCGCTTGGATCATCTGAGAGAAAAAAATTTAATGAATAAATAAAATCAAAAGTGATAGACTGTATCTGATTCTTATTGATATATTGAATTAAAAACTATGAGATCATCAAAAAGACAGAAAGTAAGAAAAACAAGGAATCTGTATGAATACTGACTGATTCTGTATCTCTGCTCTTTCTTTCTTCAATTTTTTTACTTTTCTATATTGTATTGCTTTACTTCGTTGTATTTATTTAAGTGCTGTGATTTGTTCTTATATTTTCTTCATTTTATTTGTTTTCATTTACTTTAACTAAAACTATATCTGCTTTCTCTCTGTCCTTTTATTCCTTCAGCCTTTCTTTCATTAATCTATTTTTTAGGTTTGTGTATAACTATAGTTTTTTCTTTTCTTTCTTTGTTTTTATTCCCTTCTGTCTTTCTTTCATTCATTTTTTTTTTTTTTTCTTTTTTCCCTTTTTTCTTTCTGGGTTTCCCTTTTCTCTCTTTCTCTTTTACTTTCATTTGATCTTTGTATTTCTTTATATTCTTTATTTCTCTTTTTCTTTGTTTGATTCTGTTTTATTACTTCCTTCTTTGATTGTTTATTTGTTTTTTTTCTATCAGTGGTGTAGGTTCTGATTCTCACCAGGTTGTCCAGTTCTGGATTGGAGGAGAAAAAAGGTTTCTCTGCTCGAATCTGAAAACAAACAAACAAACAAACATAAATAAATAAAAAGCAATGCTGACGTTACTCAGAGATTCATCGTTAGCTTTAGCATCAGACCATCAACAAACTCAATGATAGAACACGATACGGTGAAAGAAAGAAAGAAAGAAATGGTGATGATGGATGAATGAATGAGGTAATGGTCGTACCTGCTTGGAGAAGACGGCGATGTCCTCACTGAAGGAGTCTGATGAGCATACGTCCCCTCCCGCCACGCCCGCCTCTCGGGGGGTACAGGTCGCTAACTCACACTTCTCAAAAACCAGAGCCAGTAACGGAAAGAGAGGGTGACTGAGGAACACACACACACACACACACACACACACATATATGCACACACACACACACACACACACACACACACACACACAGGGTTTGTTAGACTCCTACTGCAGCTCTTTTGCAGCGACCTGATACAGGGTGCCTGGTACAGCTGGCACACGGGCATGCTTTGGGTAGCTGGGAGAAGGTGACAGTAGAGAACATGCCATATTCAAATCCCTAACCCTTCTATAACAAATAACATAAAGCCAATCAGAAAGCTCCAAAGCACGCAGACATCACTGAAAATAGGTGGAGTTTGGAGCATGCAGGAACAAGGTAGGCATTTTCTGATAAGAAACAACTAAACAAGGCTCCCAGCTGCCCAACATGAACCAGTATGGGAATAATAAACGAATCCCAATTACAATAATCAATAATCAAACCCATTATGCTAACCGTACCCATAAATCTGATCCTTGTCCCTCTTGAGTGCATCATTAGCGCCCGTTCCCACTAGCGCCCCCACCAGGCCGTGTGAGCTCAGGTAGGACTGGTTGGCGTGAGGGGGCGGGGCGTGGTTCAGGTGATGGTGTACGTGTGGATCTCCGTACACGCCCACACCGTCCATCACGCCGCCGTACTGCGACAGGTCCTCATACTGAACACAAGAAATTAGAAATCAAACTCCGACCAGAGGCACAGCTCAGGGCTTAGAACCGCAAGGGTCAGGGTTCAAATGAAGGTTAATCAGCGTTACGTTTAGTTTTACATTTAGGGGTAATGTTAGAATTAGATTAGTGGAGGTTTACGAATAACGTTAAGATTTAGACAAGGGTTAAGGACAAAATTAATATTATGGTTAGAGGTAGGATTTAGATTTTGATTTAAGGATGACTAAGATCAAAATAAGGGTTCGGATTAAGCTTACAGTTAAGGTAATGTTAGGGGAAAATATGATTTAAGTTTAATGTTAAGATTCAGATACAGAATAGGATTAGAAGTTAGGGGATGTTAAGGATTAGAATTAGGATTGGGGTTAAAAATAGGGCTAAGACTAAGGTTAGGATTAGGGTTAATGTTAGGTTTAATGTAAAAATTATAATTTAGGGTTAGGATTATGATTAGGGTAAATCTTAGACTTGGTATCTGATTGGGGGTTAAGATGAGGGGGTTAGGGTTGGCATCGGGATTAGGAGTTAGAATTAGGGTTGGCATTAGAAAGGGGTTAGGATAATGTTGGTATTTCATTGGGGCTAGAATGAAAGTTGCAGGGATAGATGTGGGGTGGCATTAGAATGGTAAGTGCTTCACACACACACACACACACACACACACACACACACACACACACACACTATACCACTATAGAGAGAGTGGAGTGTATTCCAATCACACAATAATAAGGAAACAGCTGAATTAGGTTCAGCTAGTGCATTAGGTTTGAAACATTTTTCTTCCATAATGGCCGGTTTTAGTATAATTTCTTTTTTAGAAAGCAAATTAATACATAAATTAAATACTATTATTTTACATAAGCTTATTTGAAACCACATTTAATGCATATTACATTAATTACTCCATTAATCAGGTTATCTGACTTTATGCTAGAGTTCATTAATTCAAACTCGAGTTAGGGTTAGATTTGATTTGACGATAGTTTGATTTTAAGTTTTAAAAACTGCTGTGGCATTACAGTGTGAGCTGTGTGGTGCAGTCACAAAGCCAAAGGCTAAAATGATCAAATCAGACTGAATATTATAATAATAAGGTTTATATCCATAAATTAATTAGCAGTCATTTACCTTGATGTTAAAATAGCTTTTAAAAAAAAAACCTTGTTACCATTAGGTAAGAATAAATAAATAAACTGATTTACTGGCAGCACTTTCTCTGCACTGTGCAACTAAAAATAAATACACAAAACAATTAAATACAAAATAAATCTAAATAAGTTATAGAATTTAGAATTAGAGTCACGTTTTGAATCGTTCAGATAAACATCCATAAACAAACTAACCAAAAATGTCACAATTTTCAGACACTGAATTCTATTTATTTTATTATAGTTCTGTAAAATCTATTGGTTTAAATATTTAGGTTTATTTAATAATATTTCAAAAATATACAGGATATAGTAATTAAATAGGAATTTAACTACGATTCTTTAGTCTGTAATTAGTATTTCTTTGTAAACTTTCTATAACAAATTACTGACATAAGCAATAAATTAACATGAAATACTTCTTACCCTTTGTGCCATCAGCACGTGCAGGTTTTGGATCAAAGCTCCTTTATTTTGTTTTTCTTTATTTAATTTGCTTTTCAGATGTAAAGTGTAAATAATTCCATCAAATCCAATCATTCATTTAAAAAACACACCAAAAATAAACCCTCAAAAACATCCGGGATAAGAAAAATGACATCCATTTAAAGCTTTTTGAAATTGCACTTCTTTACTGAAGTTTAAATAAATCCCGAATTCCTTTCATCTTCTCTTTGTACTTTCCGCCGCAGCTTCTGCCTCTGCGCGCGCGGACACGAAAAGTCAGGAAGAGACGAGCACGAGGGAGGGGTTTAATACTCACACACACACACACACACACACACACACACACACACAGTTGGCTCTTGCCGTAAAATTTCTTTACGTTTATTTTTTTAGTAATTATTTGTGTTTCTGTTTTTAAGCACGAGCTCATCATGTTCATGTATTTGAAATCTATAAACATTGTTTTTCATTAATTGAAATAGCTAAAAATAATGAAAATACATTCCAATAAAAGAAATATACATATACCTTTATATTATATAGTTAAAATTTATAGTTTTGCAAGAGTTTCAAAACGGATCAGCATTAATCAATATATTTATATATTAAAAATAAATAATAAATACAAAATAATACATAGAGGTTTGTTCAAATTTTCTGATCAATCACTAAAAATAAAACAATCCAAACCCTCTGTGGTTTTTATTCGTTTACTTTTGATTGATGTTTCTCAGAGTTTCATAATAATCATGATGATGATGGATGTGCTTTGATGTTGCTCTGATTGATCTGATCTTAAATTACATTTTAATAATTAACCCTTTAAAGACAGACACACAGTCAACCTCACGTGTGTGTCTTTATGACTGTACAGTGCATTCAAATAAAATAAAATAAGGTCAAATAAATTAAAAGGCTAAAAGAGAAGACTGGGCGATAGAGATAATGAATAGGACATCAGATTTAATCAATAAATAAATAGTAATTAATGATTGTTATTGTGACCCTTACTTTTTTATTTCGTTAAACATCAGTGTAGTGACGTCACATCGTTCTTTGGGTTTGGATTTAACTGTTGAAATTATAAATCACACAAAATAATTATAAGCTAGAGATAGATTTTTGTTTTTAATCGATGCATAAGCATCCAGCCTTTAAACAAATATATATGGAATAAAAAATCCCAGCTACAGTGAAACACAAACTCGACGAAATAAAACATTTGAACTATAAAAATATAAAATAGAAATATCCTAAATCCCTTACGATTTTGTGGGTCACACAATCAGTTTGTTCTGTTTATTCTGTTCCTCTAACACTTGCTTGTATTTGGTTTGTATTTGGTTAGATTAAATCTTTTTTCGTGGTGTTTAAAGTTTAAATCCTCTGAAACTAAACAAAAAGATCAATTTAAACCTAATTACTATATAAACGAGGTGTAAAAAGATTAAATATTAAGTTATTTGTATACTGATTTTATTGCAAACACAAACCGCTGTGTGGTTTAGATACAACCTGCATACTGGCGACACCTACAGGTCATAAACAGTAACAACATTACAATACATATTCATTCTAAATTTTCACCTTAAAATCAAACTCTACATGAACATTATCAAGAAATATCAACATACAAAGTAATACATACGTTTTCACAACTACAACATTAAAATACATTATTAAAGCTAATTAGTGACGAGCTGCTTTATTTGGTCTTAATGTATCCGTGCCAGATTTTGCTTTGTAACCAAAACTCTACACCAACAGAATGAAATATAAAGTCGTTGAATTTAATTGATATGTAAAATTAAGTGAGGCTCATTAATAAGATCCACGTGAAGCCATCATATAAATTCAGAACAGATTT
The DNA here is from genome assembly GCA_025084515.1 of Ancistrus triradiatus. Taxonomy (NCBI): domain Eukaryota; kingdom Metazoa; phylum Chordata; class Actinopteri; order Siluriformes; family Loricariidae; genus Ancistrus; species Ancistrus triradiatus. The sequence continues at coordinate 58,524 of JAJAGP010001698.1, read as the reverse complement.
TAAAGATAAAAAGAATGAAATTTATATCCTTAAAAATTAGTGATGAAATTTTCAGTTCAGCCCGTGGTTCGAACACAGGTCCATGGGTACTGCTTTTCCCACCAAACCTTTGCAAGCCTTTATATAAACCCTTTAAACTGCTGGATGGAATTAAACATCAGGACTTGAGTCATCATTCTAAATCCGAACCATTTCATTCAGGAGCTCAAACAGGAAATTTTGATTTAGGATCCTAACCCTAAATTAGAGTCCCTAATGAGGCAGTGTGATTGATCTACAAGCCTCTCATCAGTGGGCGTGGCTGAATGCACCACAAAAGGAGCGTCCAAATACTTTTAGCTATATTTTAGCTGTAACACACACACACACACACACACACACACACACACACACACACACACACACACACACACACACACACACACACACAGTCAGATGATTTATTACATTCATATGTAAATAATAATAACACCAACCCCGGGCTTAAAGCATCTACATCCAATAAATACAGTTACACTTATAATTACATTCACAGTGTTCAGCCTGTGGTGTGTGTGTGTGTGTGTGTGTCAGTAAGATTGTATAGTGACATAGTTGACTAAGGTGTAACTGTTTCCCCATCAAAGGTTGATCATCGTTTATCATTTATGCTGTACAGATGTCTTCTAATTAACTGTGTATTTTTATATATACACATAAAATGTATATACATACATGCACGCACACACACACACACACACACACACACACACACACACACACACACACACACACACACACACACAGTTGGCTCTTGAATAAAATGATGTTCATACAAATATATATGGATATATAAATATGTATAAATATAAATATATGTATAAATAAATATAAGAATGTATAAATATTTTAACATGTTTGTAGGTTTTATTGTTGTCATTTATAATACTACTACTACTACTACTAATAATAATAATAATAATATTGTTGTTGTTGTATGTAGTGTTGTTGTCATTATTACTTTATATTAATTGTATTAATTTTAAAATCATTAAATAAGATTAAGATTTAAGCTTATTTGTTTACTCATTTATGAATTATTGTTGTTGTTGTTATTATTATTTTTTACATTTGTATTGTTTTTATTATATTATCATTAAAACCATTAAAAACAATAAAGATTTAAGTATTTATTTCACTGTCAGGTGCATCAGCAACTATGGTTATTTTTAAAATTAAAAACTTAATAACAAAATATTATATAATAGCACAAGAAATAAAAAATAATATACACTATATTCAGTCTGCCTAAAATAAATCAAATAAATAAATAAACACTAATTTTAATTAAATACAACAAAATAAAATAAATAATGCAATACGTTGTATTGACTTTACAATTAATGTTTTGCTCTGATAACGGTATAAAATTATTTTTAGCTCTACAGCAGTACAGAGATACATTTACAATATTGAAATTTTATGAACCCCATCTGTTTGGTTCGATATCCAAGCTGACAGCGCCCTCATGTGGATAAGAACCAAACCTACATCTATTGATTATTAGAGCGCGGTTTTGGATCAAGTTTCCTAACAACATGAGGATCTGATTCATTTACTTTCCCTTTCCATCCATTCGTCTTTACATCTATAAATATGCTTTGGCACTGTTAGCTGTTTGCTTTAAGAAAGAAAGGAAAGAAAGAAAGAAAGAAAGAAAAAAAGAAAGAAAGAAAGCAATGATTGCTAGGAAAGGAAGAAACACTGCTAATACTAAAGAGAAATAAAGAAAGACAAAGAAAAGCTAAAGAGAATACTGAAAAAAGAAAGAAAGCAACATAAAGAAAGAAAGAAATTGTTACTAAATATAGAAAAAGAGAAGAAAAAAGAAAGAAAGAAAGAAAGAAAGAAAGAAAGAAAGAAAAAGAAAAAAAGAAAGAAAGAAAGCAATGATTGCTAGGAAAGGAAGAAACACTGCTAATACTAAAGAGAAATAAAGAAAGACAAAGAAAGGCTAAAGAGAATACTGAAGAAAGAAAGAAAGAAAGAATGAAAGAAAAAAAGAAAGAAAGAAAGAAAGAAAGAAAGAAGGACAAGGGGACTGACTCCATATTAATTCCAATGGATTTAGAATGGGATCCCATAAAAACTCCAGTAAGTGGAATGTGAAGGTGTCCCAATACTTTTGCCCATATGGTGTAACTATTTATATATATCTGCGTCATCGTGCCGAGCTGTGTAACTTTCTCGATTCTTTAAACAAGTGTAATTCCTCTTTTTTACCACCAGATAGAGCACTAAGAGCATCTCTGAGAATGATCGCTGTAACAGCATGTTATTACCGCTTACTGACTGTAGATGACAGCATTTAAAACATAATAAAACAAGAATAGTATTTTGATAAATCTGGTGTTGAACCCCCATGTTTTCAGACCAACACATCCCACAAAGACACGAATGAGTGTCTGACTTCACAGTTTGTGAGTTGGTAGGTTCTCCGCATACCCAATAGTACATACAGAAGCACTGAAAGAGTGATTTTTATATAAAATGTTCCCTTTATATGAGACTACTTAATTAGTTCAGGTGTGTGATGCCCGCTGTAGGGTCAGAGAGGGAAAGTTCCATTAAAAGTGCCACCTAAACACCCCATGGATGGTACAACTATAAATCAGCCCCCTGTTTGGGTTACTGGGACCCATCCTGGTGCCAGGAAGAAGAGAAAATAAAAGAGGAAAGAACAAAGAAAGAAAGAAAGAAAGAAAGAAAACCCCCTACAGCATCATACTCCCACCACCATGCTTCACTGTAGGGATGGGACTTGGCAGATCATGAACAGGGCGTGGTTTCCTTCAGACCAGAGAATCTTATTTAGGTGTGTTATTTTTTGTCATTTTTTTCTGAGGAGAGGCTTCTGTTTGGACACTCTGATTGCTCATTAAGCCCAGATTGGTTTTGGTGCTGCACTGATGGTTGACCTTGGAAGTTTCTCCCATCTCCACAAGGACCATTGGAGCTCAGCCAGAGTGACCATTGGGTTTTGTGGCACCTCTCGTACAGAGCCCCTTCTTGCCATTCTCCGATTACTTAGTTTTGAGGGGTTGCCAGCTCTAGAAAGAGTCCTGGTTGTTCCAAACTTCTTCTGTTTAAGAATTCGCTGTGCTCTTGAGAACTTTCATTTAGGCAGAATTTTTTGTATCCTTCTCCAAATCTGTATCTCCACACCATCATGGCTCTGACCTCTACAGGCAGCTTTTTCATTCTTGTGGCTTTGGTTTTTGGACCTTATATAGACAAGGGTGTGTCTTTATAAATCGTGTCCTATCCACTGAATTAACCACAGGTGGATCCAATCAAGGTGTGGAAACATCTCAAAGTTGATCAGGAGAAATGGAACTCAGAGCTACATTTCAAGTGTCATAGCAAAGTGCCTGAATAATTATGACCATACAAAATTCTATTTTTTCCTTTTTAATACTAATATTATTATCGTATTAATATATCAATATAAATTCCTTAATTAGAGCGTTTGGTCTGAATCAGGACCTTGGTGCATGAAGCACATGATGGGGGGGCGCTGAGATTGTGTGTGTGTGTGTGTGTGTGTGTGTGTGTGTGTGTGTGTGTGTGTGTGTGTGTGTGTGTGTGTGTTGTGTAACACCCCGGCACTGCAGCTGCTTGCTGGGAGGAACCTGAAGCATGTAGAAGCACCGGGATCAACAGCGTGGACGTGGACGTGCGCGCGCGCCTGAGTTTTTCCCACGGACCGACACCTGACGGAAGATGTGATCGTTTTCTTGAGCACGAGCCCGCGCGCGGCGATGAAGCCTCCCTTCACGAGCCTGAGCCTGCTTTCGTTTCTTCTTTCGCCGCGAGCGAGGTGAAAACGATACCGGGAGTCACGATGAAATTTCCGGCGGAGAACCAGAGGAAGCCGAGCAGCAGCTGGAGCCCCCCGCCAGGTGAGGGTAAGGGTACCTAATGCCACCCCGTCTGCAGCTGCATCTTCCACGCATGCACGCTTTGTATTATATTCTACGATATAATGATAATAGTACTAAAAACAGTCTGAGCACAAGCTCATATAAATCAAATATTACAACATTACTGCAAAAATTAAATAAACATGACATTAAAATATTACTCTATAGAATATGTTCCCATAAGTCATCTTTCTTCACCTTAGCATCCCTTAATTGTTAAATGTCCATCAACCAGCGGACAGGGTTGCCAGAAAACCCTTCCATCATCCGATTGATAACAGTACTGTAAAGCTGCATTTACTCTTAACTGGAAGATTGGCTTAAAACTCATATTCTGTCTTATTTTATGTACAGTAGAATGTGAAAATTTCCATCTTTAAATATGTAAATAACTTTATATATGAGTAAATCTACATATATGATCTTAAACTATGGAATTCTGACAATCTGGCAACCCAGACACCGAGTACTGCTGCATTATGATTCGTATTTTTGGTCTAAAATACCTTAAATACAATAAAGTCCCATCATTCAACGATGTGATCAATACACCTCTTATCAATACATATCTGGTCTGCTTATATCGTGATCATTAAGTCAATATGAATTCTAATCAATTTAATCCCTCGATCATGATGAATAGGATGTAAATCCTTTAAACACTCTCAATAACAATAAAGCACTGATGTGCGGGCTAGTGAGCAAGAGATTGTCAACAAAATCTGGCAACCAGGATCAATACCGTGTTTTAACACTGGTCAACAATAAATCGTCTGGCACCAGAATCAATACTGAATCAGAGTCAATGGATATGGCAGCCATGATTAATAGAAACCTGTTTATGTTATAAAATATGGATGTGATAAAAAAAGAGCTGATTAATACAAAAACGTATCGCTACAACACAGTGTAGAATGAGCCGAATGCTGCAGCGTTGGCTTTTATGTGCAATCTGGCAACCCTGCTACTACTGCATAATGAGAACCACACAGGGTTTCGGTTAAAATAAGAACGTAACACACATTTTATTCAGTATACTCAATAATATCAATTTCTACGCAATGAATGCCTCTCAGTGGTGTTACAGGACGTGAAAGAAAGAGTCATGGGGGAGTGTTTGTCATTCCTTCACATTAGCGCGCGCGCGCGTGCGTGCCTGCCTGTGTGTCAGTGTGTGTGTTCCTGCAGGTGTGTATATCTTAAACGATATCGTGTGATATAAGTGATCTGACAATTCAGATCAATAGCACTTGAGTTATAGATTATGAGAAGCGTTATCAACAAAAAAAAAAACTGGCAACCTTGATCAATAAAATATTAGAATCTTCATTAATACTCAATAACATATGCAGTATTTTGTTTATACAAGCGTTCTGGCAACCCAGATACCACACAGTCTGCATGATAGTAGATGATGGTGTGGCTTCCTGTTCAACTGCAGCGATCTGGCAACCCTGATTAATACACCCTTTGGTCAGTTAAATTTATAGACAGCTCCGGGCTCCAAATGTAGTGAGCGAAATAATATGAAACCTTGATACTACGCTTACCACACAATATTTCCACAACAATAACCAGCAGTGTGTGATGCCCGCTGTAGGGCCAGAGAGGGAAAGTGCCATCCAAAACACCCCATGGAGTGTACAATTATAAATCAGCAACCTGTCTGGATTACCAGGACCCATACCAGTGCCAGGCCTGGTGCTGGTGTCAGCACCTGCAAGGTAAAGGGCGGAGTTCGGGTGAAATGCCAGTCAGGTGAGAAAGTTCTGGGCAGACTAGACCTTGGCATAAACAGGAACAACAACATGCACCCACGTAACAGTCATCACAAGGTCCCGTAAAAGCACCACCCTGTGATGGGGTTTGAACCCAGCCCCTCAGGAACTGCACAACAACAACAACAACAACAACAACAACAAAAAACAAAATAATAACAATATTGATTTAAAATAATAATAATAATAATAATAATAATAATAATAAACGCTCAGGCAAAAGTGTGCTCTGACTCAGTCACCAGTCTATCACAAGGCTGGCAGGGGCTACTGTGGCACCTCAAGGAGATGATCCCCGACTGAACCTCAAATGGAGCTAATCACGTCCCGAAGGCTGGAAGTCACCGCAGAGACTCAAACCTTATCAAACCAGATCTATAATATCTGGCAACCTTTATCTGTTGACTCGACGTTAAAAATGTTCCAGACACCACCTATGTTCGGTTTCTCTGCGGTAAAAGAAACCACGAGAACACGATTCATAAGGCTTCTAGCTCCGACTTGGCAACCCTGATCGGTTATCGATTTGAAGTACTTTACTGCTGAGGAATCCCCAAGAAATGTGTTACACCGCTACAATCTGGCAACCCTGATACTACGGCTGTTGCGTAAAGACATTACCTCATCGAGTTGTGGTGTGGAGATCAGAAATTTACCTCACGTCTCTCCTGCGTTTTCCCGCCAACACGGACGCACACACACACACACACACACACACACACACACACACACACACACACACACACACACCTGCTCTGAATATTTATGGATTGTGAAGTTGCAGGTGTTTTCCGTAAATCTGTACATCAGCAACGAGGACAACTGTTCCCTTGTGTATAATTATCCACTAACACTTACACACCTATACACACACACACACGTGCTGATTAAATAATGTTTGTGTTTTGCCCTAACACACTGTACATCTTTGGAACATCAGAGGAAAAGTTGGAGAGAACATACAAACTCCCCCCAGGGATTGGTAGGGCTGGAACTGGGTCCTGGGTGTCTGGAGGTGTGAGACGATGGTGCTTCAAATCAGGAAACACTGATACCGTGCCCCCACAATTATCTAAATTTATCCAATTAGCTATTAGCTCACAGTGGTATCACACCTATTGTAATGAATTCACAAATATGAAGTTGTGACCTTATCTGGCAACCCTGAAACTGAGAAAAAACAAACCAACACAACAATACAGAGATAAAAATAATAAAAAGTAATAACATCTACGGCAACTAACAACTGATATACCATTAGATTGTACAATCCAAACAGCTGAGGGTTAATGGCCTCGCTTGTGGGCCCAACAGCACCAGCTTTTGGCAGATCCAGGTCTCGAACCCTCAGCCTGGTCAGTGGTCCTGGTCCTGGTCAGTAATGTAGGTCCTTACTCTCTGTTCCAGCACAGCCCATGTGGTTGGTTGCAGTGTTTTCAGACTGCAGTCTGGTTCTGTTACTCAGCACTGCTCCAGCTTAATGGCTTTTGAGTCGGCCAATAAACTCATTACAGTGTGTGTGTGTGTGTGTGTGTGTGTGTGTGTGTGTGTGTGTGTGTGTGTGTCTGTGTCTGTGTCTGTGTCTGTGTGTGTGTGTGTGTGTGTGTGTGAGAGAGAGAGTAAAAGATGCTGCAGAATCCATTATTGTGAATCATTGGTGTTAATCCTGTAACACAACTGTGTGTTAGGATTGCACTCTTCTACGCCGCCCAAGGAGGTTGGGTCCCTTTTTGAGTCTTGGTCCTCCCAAGGTTTGTTCCTATTACTAGGGAGTTTTTCCTTGCCACTGTCGCCCTAGGCTTGCTCAATTTGGGATTGGACGTAGTTATTAGGAGATAATCTAAACTTGTAAAGTTGCTTTGAGACAATGCTCCATTGTAAAAAGCGCTATATAAATAGATCTGACTTGACTTGACTTGACTCTCACTTCGAAGTAACGCAATCAAACTGAATTTGGTTTCAACCATCATTCCTACAGTCTGATTAAATATGAGCCTGTGACCGGGCCATGTCTGGACCCTGTCCCTGTCCCTGAGTAGACCCTGTACCTCAGGGCCAGTGGATTGTTCTCGATGAGCTCATGTTCTGAGCCAAATATTAAATGCCTGGTTGCATTGTGTCTTGTTATGCTGTTTGGTCTTTATTTTCTGGGTGGACTTTTAGGAATACCCCAAGTCTTGACCATTACCTGAACTCACCTCTTATTGTTTGGTCTGTGTAAAATTCCTTTGTTCACAGTCCAGTTGTTGGACATTGAAATCCAGAGATTCTGATGTTGGTTCTGTACATGAGCCCCTGTGTCACTGATTATTCTACTGACCACGTGTTTTTGTGCAGTTGCGGTCCAGACCAACCTGGTTCCCCCGAAAAAGGTCCAGCCCGGGATGTTGCAGTCCAGCTTGGTCCAGGCCAGCGTGGCCACCATGCAGAACCCGATGGGATGCCCAGTTCCTCGTCTGTCCGTTTCACGTCCCGCCAGCATGGTGGCCAGCATGGAGGCAGGGGTGGACGGCTCGGCGCTTCTCTCCGTCATGAAGTGGAAGACAGTGCTGGCCGTGTTCGTGGTGGTGGTGATTTATTTGGTGGCCGGCGGTTTGGCCTTCCGGGCCCTCGAGCAGCCATTTGAGAGGAACAAGAAGGACACGATCACGGCCGAGAAGGCGGCATTCCTGCAGAAGCACCCCTGCGTCACACCCGAGGAACTCGAGATTCTCATTAAGGTAACCAAACGGTTTCATCAGTAAAATAAAGAAATAAGGTCCTTCAGAAGACCTTCGAACGGGGACAAATAACAAAAAGATCAAAGTTTGTGACAAAATCTAGTAGGATTATTGTTTCATCATATTTTCAGAGCCCCCTATGGCTTCTTGAGGCCTCCGAAACCAGAGAGTTTCATCGATCCAGAGCTAATCTTACTCGCTGGCACAGACTAAATGAGACAGAGGATAAAAATAAGAAGAATATAGCAAAGCAAACTCTCTTGTTTAATCCTCTGTCCGTTCTCCCGATTCATCGAGAAGAGACACGTTATCAAACTGTTGATTATATTCCAATTTAAAAAAGACATCACAACCAACAAATCCACCAAAATAGAGCCTGAAATGAACAAAGCAGAACTTTTTAAGGTGATAATAATGTTTGTAAAGTAGATAAACAAACAAAAAAATAGTTAAATTAAGGATAAAATCAAAACCTGACTCTTTTGTACTCGACAAAATCCAGTAAAGCGATTTTTATATCTAAGCCACGTCACTTAGGAAAATCTGCAACCTGTACGGATGAGCAACTTTTAATGCAGAGGTACTGGAGCATTATCTGTAATGCACTTATTGATTTTATTTTATTGGCTGCAGGATGGTATGAGATAAGCAGTCAATGGGTCTGATGTTTATCATCCAAATTCAGAGTGGAGATTAGTAGATGCAACAAGTTTTCTAACCGAATCAGAATATTAGTCTAAAAACTCAAATAAGCAGAGGTGGTAGAAGAACACAAGTTATTTACTTAAGTAAAAGTACTACTTATCTCATTAAAAAAAACACTCAAATAGAAGTTTATATATTTTACTCAAGTAGAAGTATAAAAGTATCATACTTGCTACTAAATGTACTTAAAGTTAAAAAAAAAGTAAAAACATTTATTTTAGGAAATACAGATGATCTTATCATCTTTGTCTAACCACAGCAACAACAGAATCAAAATACATTCCGACACCAGGAACCGAAATATACAAAATACTTTGGATTTTTTACTTAATAAATGCTTTGTTTTTTTAAAATAAATTTCTCATAACTACACATGGTAATATTGAGTAATGCAGTAAATCCTGATCTTTAACCCAAACTACAGTTGTCATTGACTCTCTGAAACACACTCACTGCATTTTAGTCCAACAAACTGCAGCTTCAACCATTTAATATTTAGAGCAGTTCTTCTTTTAAACTCCACTACACTACTTACTTTAAAAATACTCATGCAAAACTTTCAAATATTATATAGTTTACCTTTATAAATATTCTTCTTATATTCATGACAGAAATAGAATTCAGCGTATCAGGGACATGGAAGTTTAATGATGATTAATAAAAATAAAGTGAATATAGTTATTTTTGGAAGTAGAATGCATTATGACCATTCAAAAGGGTTAAAACGTTTATAGGTTTTATTTTATCAAAGTGTCTCACCAAGTTTAAACCTAAGATTCTGATTTGAGCTTCATTAGGAATCAAAACAAAACAAAAGTAGATGGTTAGACAAATAAATAGATTCATAAAAGCTAAAGTAACAAGCCTGTTTTGAAAATGTAGAGTAAAATGTGAAGAATTTTCTTTTGAAATGTAGTAAGTAAAAGTAAATGAGTATTAAGTTATAGAAATAATCAAGTAAAGTACAGACGCTTGTAAAATACTTAAGTACTTGTTACTTAAGACAACAAACATTAAGATGAACCGTCTGCCAAATATTCTGAGCCAAATATTAAATGCCTGGTTGCACTGTGTCTTGTTATCCTGTTCGGTCTTTATTTTCTGGGCAGACTTTTGAAATACCCCAAGTCTTGACCATTTCCTGAACTCACCTCTTATTGTTTGTAAATAAGAAAAAGTAAAAAGTAAAAGTTTTTTTTTTACTTTTTTAAGTTTCTTTCTTAAGTTTGAAGACCTCCTGGAGCAACGTTGTACAAATTTGAAACAAAAGTCGAACTTTTTCCCTGTCGAGGCTCTGTGCATCATTACAGCCTCATCCAACCGTGAAGCATGGTAGAGGAGAATCACAGTTTGGATCTGATCTGCTTCTGTAATCAAAGATGAGAAATAGATAAATTTTTTTATGATGAAAGAAGAACATCACATGAAGCTGTGTAGAAGTTGGACGGTGCAAAAAAGAAAATTTCTTCTTATTGAAGTCAAGGGTTCACAAACCTTTTCCACAGTGGACTGTGACTGATAAGTTGTGGGCCATCAGTCTGGACTTTTATGTCATTCCGACGGTTTTAGGAACTGTACACAGTCTCAAATCCGAAATCAGCCTCACTTTGAAACTAAAACTAGAAATGAAATGAAGCATGGCATAAAGGATTGTTTGGATCCCCTCCCAGATGATCTTAGCAGGGTTTCTACAAGGTTTCAGAAGGTAGTTGACTCGTTAGTGGTTCGCTAAGGTCAGGAGGGCTAAAACCTTTGCATTTTGTAAGATCATATTCTTTATCTTAGAAATACAGTTAATAGGGAAAATTGCGGGCTGTGTGTTCAGTTCTGTCTCAGTACTGACATTATAAAACAACCTTGAGGGTGAGGCGTTAGATTAATTCTCCGGCTCTGGCCGCTGGTTAAAAATCAATCTGCTTTTTGACGGCCTGATGTTCTCCTTCGGCTGGATAAATAACATGCTGGAGGTATATCAATAAAAAACAAAAAATATTAAATAAATACTGTGTGCTGAGGCTCCAAATCATAAAATGGTAAATAAATACGAGGTTTAAGCTCTAATCTGAACTGTACTGAAGATTCAGTGTGTCTATGTGTTTGCGTAAAAGTGTTTCTGAGTGTGTTTTGTGTACTTATGTTGCTCGCGGTCAATGAACTGAAAAATCTGCAGCGAGGCAGAAAAAAAAAATCTGACTCAGAATCGAGCTGTTAGCTGAGGTCATCAGATGAAGAGGAAGAAAGAAAAGCAGGATTTATTCCTAAAAAAGAATTCAATTCAAAACCTTCAGAGCAAAGAATCAAATGTATTTAATTTTGAAAATGTGATATAAATCGATATGAAATGACAAACAAATATCTATAATATTTCATCTCCACCTCCATACACTCTAAATAGGACGAGCCATGAATTAAAAAAAAGAATAAAATACGATGTTTATAGGTTTTACAAAAGAAACACAAAAGTTGAAACTTTTTCTTTGCACAGTCTGAATAAAACTTTGTATATAAAGGTCATTTTGGAATCACACTCTCAAAATTCCTTCTATTATTATTTTAATTTCATTCACTCTTATTTTAAAAGTAACATCGTTACCATATGATAAGATTTTTTAACCTTTTTAACCTCGTAACTGATGAAGCAGCAAAAATTCTCTTAATTACACACAGACCCTCTACCAATTAACTCCTAATTAAGACAGTCTGCTAATCAGAAGCTTCTCGGCGTCATTATCTGATTTTGAACTTGGTGTCTCCAAATTCTGGCACTGTTTAAAGCTTCACTTTCGCCGCTGTTAATCATGAACAAATGTCTAAAATAGTTTTTGTGGTTTAGTGAAGTGTGTGTGTGTGTGTGTGTGTGTGTGTGTGTGTGTGTGTGTGTGTGTGTGTGTGTGTGTGTGTGTGGGACTCCCTGTGCATTTTTGGATAATTACCAGTACAGTATAGTGAGTTTAGGATATATGGGTAATGAGTCAGCACAGGTTATAAGGGACTGCAGACACACACACACACACACACACACACACACACTTTGGCAACAAGATGTGAGAGACTGTGTGAACATCATCTCCATTCATAATGAGCCGTGTGTGTGTGTGTGTGTTTGTGTGTTAGTGTGTATGTGAGTGCGTGTATGTTAGTGTGTGTGTGTGTGTGTGTGTTACATTCTACACTCTGCAGACTTTGTCCTTGTTCCCTCGTCCTTTAGCCTCCTTTCTCCGTAGGTTCTCGCACCTCGCCGGCTTCCCGTTGCTCCACAATCTGTTACCTGGACTTTCCTCTCAGGTTCAGAGGAATTGGGCGGGGCCAACATCTGCTCCGCCCACAGGTGTCTCAGCGTGTCTCTGAGATAACGATTCATTACTGCTAATGACATCATAGTCCCCTCTGTTTGGAGACGTCGCATCTGAACTGTGTGACTTTTCATCTTACCTAACAAGTATGTGTGTGCGTGTGTGTGTGTGTGTGTGTGTGTGTGTGTTGCAGCACTCTGTGGATGCGTTTAGTGCAGGAGTGAGTCCGATAGGCGACACCACCTATAACTTCAGCTACTGGGACCTGGGCAGCGCCTTCTTCTTCGCTGGAACCGTCATCACGACCATAGGTGGGTCATCCTGTCCCGCCCTGTCTCGTCCCATCCCATGTCCCTTCCTTTCCCATCTTGTCCCCTCTACTCCCGCCCTGTCCCGTCTCTGTCCCATCCCATCCCATCTTCACAGGAACCATATGTGGGTTGACCCGTTCCATCCAGTCCCTGTCCCTAGCTGGAACCATTATCACAACCATAGGAAGATGGTCCTGTCCCCTTCCTGTCCCATCCCTGTCTCGTTCTGTCCCCTCAAACAAGTACATCAGCACATAAACACATTTTATTTTACATATTTTATAGCAAAAATAAAATGTGTCAAACTTTCAGCACCCCTCCAGGTGATCCATTAGTGGGTGCCAAAACTTTGTAACAACACTATAGGTGCACTGGCGACTCCTAATCCCCCATCGCTTGTCTGTATGGTGATGCCAAGCTCACGCTGTGCCCTGCTCTGAAATGTTTAACATCTTAAAGCAGCATGCTGTGAATAGATTTTCAGATCATCTCAATTTCTTCTTTCTGCAGGATATGGCAACATCGCTCCCAGCACAGAGGGAGGGAAGATCTTCAGCATCCTTTATGCAATTTTTGGCATCCCGCTGTTTGGCTTCCTGCTGGCCGGCGTTGGCGATCAGCTCGGAACCATCTTTGTCAAGACCATCGCCAAAGTGGAGAAAATGTTCAGGGTAAATGCAGCTTATGCAACAGCCTAGGAAGCCATGTCCAGCGTTTTCACACATTTTTTACAAACTTTTTTAAGAACCTATTTGGTCCTGGTTCCTCTTATTGTTTAATAATTTTACCTTATGGTTCCACATTTGGTCCTCGTTCCTGTTAAGGTTTTTATTTTTCATTATAGTTTAGGAATTAGTTTTAGTGAATCCAAATTTAATTCTCCCAAATTAATTAACGGTACTTAATCGAGTCCTGCATCTGCAGCATTTCTGACTTTTATTTTATGTTTAATCCCATATACAGTTCCAGATGAAGTTATTGTACCTGCTTTTGTCAATTTTTTTAAATAATAAATAATCTCTGAATCTTTAGTTAAACTTAAGGACGTTTATTCACATGACGTGAAGGCAATCACAGAAAGTAAAATCAAGTTTCTTAAAATAATAATCTATTTTTATTATTATTATTAGACTTGATACTGACTAACTAAGGACAAATGTTTATTTGTTAGTAAATATTTTCGCTCTCTTATGCAGCTACAGAAATTAAACTAAATGCAGAAAGTTAATTTATTTTTAATATGTAGTGTTTTGTTTTTTGTTTTTTTACAGCTGCTGGAGAAAATTCCATTTCTTTTATTACCATTTTGTGACTTTAGTAATATCGAGCCATTCATTAACTGTTGTGTGAATATTTTATTCCTTTGTACCGTAAGTGAAATAAACAATTCGTTTCTATGGTATTATAGGTACGGCTCATCATGTGTATGAGGTTTTAACCTTCAGTAACCCCCAAAAAGTTAATTTTAGCACTAATTAGTCTTAGTTAGTCATTAATTCATCCAGAAACAGCAGTTTGACCCTCAGAGTCACAAAATGTCACTCATGATATCAATCACCCGACATGGAACTGTTACTAAAGATAACACACCACACTCACACTCCTCTAATTCTTAATCATCGTCTCTTCCACTTTATTTAGTTTATTTACATTTTTATATTAATAACAAGTAACAGTACACATATTACCTGGTAAATATACATCATATTATAACAGTAAATAAATTACATGATAAATTTAAAACAGAAACATATCAACATTAGTTATAAAATGGCTTGGAATACAAAACAAATGTATTTATTTTGTAGCTTCTGTTTTTAATTATGGAGGAATGTGCAGTGTTACCATGACCATGTTACCATAAAAAGTTGTACAAGTCACATGGCTTTTAAGACCACAAAATATAAACAAAGTAAATTAAAATGACATAAAAAATAAAACCTAAAATTGTTGTTATCTATCTAAAGTTTTATTTAACTCATTTAAAGTCACACTAACTTTTTACAATTTTACTTTTATATCAGTGAATTTTTTACAGCCTAGTAATCAATAACTGCTTGTATATGATTGGATGACTGAACCACCTGACCTCTTCGAATCTTTTATTTGGTTTTAATTTTAATTCTAAAATAAATTTTCTTTTATTTTAAAGAATTAAAATGTGGTAAAATAACAATAACAATAATAAAATCTGCTCCACCTGATGGAATGACTATATCTGCAAATGTTTTCGCACCCGTAATGACATGGTTATGTTTTGTCCACTTATTTTATATAATAAATTCGCTGACTTTATTTTAAAAGATACTGAAAAAAAACAGGGCCCTTCCAGATCCAGTCATGTTTTTAAAGGTTTGCTCAAATTGCACAAGACTGATATATTAATACTTTTTAAAAAAATGATTTTATTGTTGTTGCTTTTACTATTTATTATTACAGTCTGCATTTATCCCTCCGTATAATCTGTACCGGTATATTCCTCCACCAGAATAAAAACAATCAGATCAGCCAGACGAAAATCCGTGTGGTTTCCACGTTACTCTTCATCCTTGTCGGCTGCATTGTCTTCGTCACCATTCCTGCCGTCATATTCAAAGAGATCGAGGAATGGACGGCGCTGGACGCGATCTATTTCGTCGTCATCACACTTACGACCGTCGGCATTGGGGATTATGTGGCAGGTACGAAGAACTTTACGTACAAAATTATGTTCAATATTGCCTTTTAACAAAGAATACTTTAATTTCACAGATTTCAATTCTAGTGAAATTCTAGTGTTACAAATAAAATAAAATAAAATTCTTATTAAAAGTGAGTTTGAAACACCCTCAGCTGCAACAGAGTCGTGTTGGGCTTTGTTACAAGTTCGAGTAGTTTATATATACCAGAATTCACTGGGTACAAGTGGGGCACCCTGAACAACACCCCAGTCCGTTGCAGGGCCAGCAGGGGTCACTGTTACCGTGCCAACCTCATTTCTTACAGAATTATGAAAAGAGATTGTTATTAAAAAACTGAAATAATAAGGATTGTGATACATAGCTACAGGAATGAGCATTTTATGAAACAATGGCCATTTTAGTGAGGTATTCTGAATAATAAGCATCTGGGTGGTGATAAGATCAAACATAATGGATCATGTGGATAAAAATAGTTTGATATGCAGTAAAATGTCAGTTATTACTCAGAAACTAAAGCGTTGTCAGATTTGCCAGTTTGATTTGGACCTAATTTAGCTTCTTATAGTTTATTATTTTTTATGTAACACAACTCTATGGGCTCGTTACTCATTAAACCATCTCTTGCAGGAGGAAACCGAGCTAAAGAGTACTACAACTGGTACAAGCCACTGGTTTGGTTCTGGATCCTGGTTGGACTGGCGTACTTCGCCGCCGTACTGAGCATGATCGGAGACTGGTTGCGGGTGCTGTCCAAAAAGACCAAAGAGGAGGTGAGGAAGCTGATTTTAGGTTCACATGTAGTGTTTTAGAAAATGTGGAACAGCTTGTTACTGTGATGGAAAAAAGGTGTTAGAAAAAAGCATATTTAGAATAAGAAGGGCATGACCTGCAACTTTCGCAAGCTTGTCATGACCCAACAATGGTCCAGAGTTTGAAATGCAGATTCTAAGGTAAAAGACAGACAAAGACAAACAGTGGGCACCAGAACTCAACCCTGATTCCGTAAACTGCCAACAAGGCCAACTAGAACCGAAATATAAACAGGAGCTACAGACAAAGCTCACCTTGTCAGTCGCAGGATACAAACCAGAACCAGTGAGGCTCGGGGTGGGTCCAGATCCCACCTCTTGCAAGGTGACATTTAGATGTCTGTCGGCAAGGACGAAAGGTAGAAGGTAAATGTTGGTCTCGGGACAAGTCTGGTTTGTTTGTTTACAGAAAAGAAGGCAAGGAATTCAAGAAGAGTGCTTTGCTAAAGTTGGTGGTTCTTTAATGCCTGGGGTCGTGACATGGAGGAGCTGATAGAGAAAGATGAAAGTTTTGGAATTAATTGCTGGTAGAAACAAGAAAACGAAGACTGTACCTGATTCAATAAATGTTTGGAGGCGGTGATTTACTAACTTCTGACGGACAGGGTACACAGACTCTTGCATATGGCAAATGTTATGTATTTTCTTCCAGCAAATAAACAGTACCGATGAATTAAAGTGTGTTTCCTGCAAAGGTTGTGTAACTTTTTCTCCTCATCTTATGTTTTTCAGGTGGGCGAGTTTAAAGCCCACGCCGCGGAGTGGAAAGCGAACGTCCGAGCCGAATTCAGAGAAACGAGGCGTCGCCTGAGCGTCGAAGTCCACGACAAACTTCAGCGCGCCGCCACAATCCGCAGCATGGAGCGGCGCCAGCTGGGTCTGGACCAGCGCGCTCAGTCTCTCGACATTCTGTCACACCCTAATGAGCGACGGCCCGCCAACTTCAACATCCTGGACGCTGCGGCTAACTTCAAGACATCGTCGCAGGAGAGCATCAATGCGAAGCTGAACGACAACATCGTGAACCGCTTCGGCTCGGTCAGCAAACTGGCCAAACGTGGCAAGAACCGAGAGCTGAAGAAAAACATCCCGGGAGACGGGCGGCTAAAAAGCAGCAGCGAAGACAGGAAGGACGTGGAGGAGGAGGAGATGGAGAAGGAGGTGAACACCAGCCTGTCGGATCTGCCGCTGTTTGTAGAGAGTCCGAAATCGCAAAACGGATTCGTGTTGGTGCCGCCCAAGACCAAAGAGGAAGAGGAAGAGGATAAGACACTGGAAGAGTTTCGCCTCGAGATGGTCGGTTAGATACAAGGAGTCGTTTTTTAAAAACTGCAAGTGCCTTATTCTTCATTTCCGTCTATAAAAATCGTGAAAAATGTTGTTTGATGTTGGTTGAACTCCTCACTGTGTCCTGACAACTTGATGAACATGAATATTAAGAGTTAATAATAAATCATGAGCATTTCTGAACAGAAGAAAAAGCAGGACGCTAGCTGAGCTAACTGTAGCAATCCACACTGGCGTTTATCGGAATGAAAGACTGAATATTAATACTGATCTCTCTTCCTAACAGACTTTTAAAAAAGTTAAATATGAAAGTCTTAATGCTGAAATGAGGAGGAAGAATGTTTAACGTTACAGTTTGATTAGGTATTGAGCATGTGCTGATATCAAAACGATACCAAACCTGAACGATATATTTCCACACCTTTAAACGTGAGATATTACACCACAAGTTACCACAGATCTCTGGGCTTTTAATGAACTAGGGCATATTTTAGTGAAAATACCACACAAATCAAACACAGCATATTCCCTGACTAACAGCGCTTTTCCGAACGATCGGTTCACCCCGCCCCCCTCAACGATTCACGGCGAGTCTGAAATCGTTACTTAATCCTTAAATTAGGGATAAACTTAATGTATTTGTTGTTTTAAGACCATTTAAACATTTAAGTTAAATAACTGGCGGTTTTTTAGAGCTAACGCTGCTAACGTAACTTCTCCAAACGCCCTGAATGTGAGGAGATTCCGTTTACGACTGAGTAATCGACTCCGTATGTTAAGGTCGTCTCCTAGTTCTGAGGGATTCGAATCATTAAATCGACTCTCTCTCTGGACTGAATCGCGTGAATCAATGCGCGAACGGCAACAAAATATGACTAAATATGGAAATAGTTGACGTTAAACATAAAGGACGAAGCGTTTACAATGCTAATTAACTACTATTTTCATTAAATAGTGGAACTACTTACAAGTTATTTGACGTAAGGAGTAAGTTATCCTAACTCGGCCCTCAGGTTTTGCTGACTGCAGCTGCGACGTTAAAGTCAGATCAGATCAGTCAGATCTATTTATATAGCGCTTTTTACAATGGAGCATTGTCTCAAAGCAACTTTGCAAGTTTAGATTTAGACAAACTTTATCCTGTCAGACCCTCTGTCCTCTAAAGCTCCAAAAATCTTAAGATTTGGGTAGAGTTACTCAGATGAAGGAAGCGGTGGGAGCTAACCTGGTGCCATGCCTAAACCAGTGCCTCATTGACTCACTGATAAGTGATTAGTATCTCATGGCAGGTATTAATCAGTCTCATCCCTAAATGTATTCATGTTCAGAACTTATTTTTAGGAACAGTTACCTACAGGTAAGCTTGCAGGTACCTGGGCTGGTTGTGCCACTCGTACTGGAGGTCTGTAAGATTAATTGGACGTCGTTAAAGCTTTGAATGACTTCGCTCTTCCTCTTAAAGTGCTCGTGAACGACATCCAACCCCAGCTGAAATTAACCCAAATTCTCATGGGGTGGATAAACAAGATTTAGGTGGGGCTGTGGCACAGCGGTCGGTGCTGTCGCCTCAGAGAGCCGGGTTGAGTCCCAGCCTGGACTCCGCCTGTATGGAGTTCGCGTGTTTTCCTTGTACCTCTTTGGGTCTCCTCCCACATTCCAAAGACATGCATGCTGTCTCTGAAGTGTCTCATGGTGAGTGAATGTGTGTGTGGGCTTTTCAAAGGACATGCTGGACCTCCCTGCAACCCTGAATTGGATTAAGTGGGTGTGGAATTGTGCATGAGTGAGAGGTCAACGAGTTTATCCATGTGCTGGAGAGAGAATTAAACGAGGCTCGGCACACACCCTTAAGGTGACCGGTGAGATAAAACAAGTGAAATAAACAACAAACGATTCACTGTGCACCTGTGCGCTGTTACCTGGCCGCATTCTCGCGCGTTGCACTCTTTGATGACAATGGAATGGAAGCGAAGCCATAACGCAGAAGGAATTGTACTCTGTCTTTGATGATGTCATGTCATGTATACACCAAATAATTTCATGCACTTTCTTGACCTTTTCACAAACCTTTCCGTCTTTTCATTTCGCTATACGGTGTTGTGCGCCAGGGACTGTACCGAACTAAAATCTGCCGGCATGCGATATCGATATCAAACCGAATCCCGATCACAGCGATGTATCGTACAGCTGATTATCGACACAATACCTCACTGTCGCTGACTCGCGCTAGTTGCTGCGGCCGACGTGCTTTTCTCGTTTAGTCTAGTTTGAATGCAGCAGGACTCGACATTTACGATGATAAGGATGACGAAGATGATGTCATGAAAATAAATGTTTAAAGCGTTACAAAAAAAGAAACTAAAGACATGGAAAGACTAACCGCATGCCTGTTGTTCTCCTGTATCCTCATGGTATGGTATCGATTGTACCGCTGTGCTTCTTATAAACCTGACGCGTTAATAAACGCCAAAACGTCCTCCGTGAACTAAAAAAAATTATAAATGTGCATTGAAATTGTGCATAATATGACTTGTGCAAACATGACTTTCAATGTAGTGAGTGCCTTTATATAAAAATAAACAAATATATGAATAAAACTCGCCTCTTAATAATTTATTCCTTTACACTGTATTTGTTTAAAGGGTTTATCTCAGACTGCACCCAGTGAATTCTGGGTTAGACCCTCCAACAAGACCCTGGCCAGGATAAACAGGGGTTATTACAGATTAATTTGCTTTTATGTCTGCACGGTATAAACATTTCACAACAGTGGCAAAAGTCAAAAAAGGTAAAGAACATGGACTGAAACCTCAGTGGAAAACAGCAACTCACACTAGGACACTTTAGAGACTGACTGACTTTATTTAGCTTTACTTCTTCTTGTGTTCATTTTAGCTGAAAAAAACAAACAAACTTTGATTTCACCTTGAAATCGCGGCTCTAACCCGTCTGTGTTACTTGTTAATTATGTTCCAGAACGGCTGGTGAGAAAACCATGAACAACATGTCAAATTAAAGAAAAGAAATGAAAACTCAGATGTGAACAAAGATGAACATCCATTCCTGCATTTCAGGTCTGCAACATGTAAAAAAGAAAGAGATTATGGCAATTTAGGGCTGGTCATGAGATAAAAAACTAAATATTGATGTGATTTCAAACAGGTGATTATAATCCTGATTTCGTCCAAAAGCAGTATCCACAAAAGGCTGAGTCTTTGAGGAGTAAAGATGATCAGAGGATCTCCAGTTTATCAACAAATGTTTAAAAACAATGTTCCTCAAAGAAAGATTGGAAGGGATTTATATATTTCTCCCTCTACAGAGCATAATATCATTAAACCATTCAAGGAATCTGGAGGAATTTCCTAAAGAGCCTAAACTGAAGGGGGGTGATCTCCGCTCCCTCAGATGGCACTGCATCAAGAACCATCATTCATCAATAGCTGATAGAACCACATGGGCAAGGGATTCCTTTATCAAACCTTTATCAAGCTCTACCATACAGAGTTACATTCACAGATACCACTTAAAACGTTACTGTGCTAAAAAGAAGCCTTATGTTATAACCATGTCCAGAAGGGGCGTCGGCTTCTCTGGGCTCTGGGCTTCAAGACGACATCTTTATCAGGCACGTCCATGCATTTATCAACAAGACAAATCAGAAATCTGGTCGGATGCAGCAGGTGTGTGTGTGTGTGTGTGTTAGGTTGACAAAATAAGAGGAAATGTTTCTGTGAGTAAATATAATCGGAGGATCTTCTAACGATACCTTCAGCACACTGTGTCCTCCTCTTACATCACCTCCTTCAGACCAAAGCATACACACACACACACACACACACACATCCCTTGAGCATAATGGATTGGCAGGATACGGTGCATTGAGGTTGCCATGGTAACACTTATTGGTGAAGGATTACCTCGTGTTCATTTTTCAGGCCGGAATGTAAGCAGGAGAGAGGAAGGACCTTTGTTTTTAATTTAGCTATCATTTATAAAATGTTTCGGTAACATTGGTAGTAACAATGCATAACTGTTCGAAAGGTAGATGTTAAGTACCTGTTCATGTGGGGGCACCCCTGGTTTGCTGTGATTAAACATGGCAGGAAGCGAAACTTTGACTCCGTTACCAACAAACTTTGCTGAGGTCGTTTTTGGTTAATTTACTTTTACGTTCTGCTATGAACTCAACGTCGTAATGTACGCTGCAAGTCTACAATAGTTGTAGTTAAAAAATTCTCCACAAACCAGATTTATTTGTGTTTTTTGACGCCTTCATGTTGGATTGTTTGGTTCCATTCCATTGTTCTTTTTTTTTGTTTTTGTTTTATTGCTGACAGAAGTTACAAACACACACACACACACACACACACACACATATATATATATATATATATTGTCAGTCACTATGGTTAAGGGCAACTATAAATATTCAGTTATTAATATTTAGTCGGGCATAGTTGTTGTTTTTTAAATTAACCAAACACATCATTTCACTGATGGTGCCAAAACTTTTGCATAAGATTACTAAGATGGCTGTAGGCCTGGATCTAGATTACCTGCTCCTAAATATTAACCTACTTAACTCATTTATTAATTTCCCAACTGTAATAGCTACCACTATTTTTGACGGTATTTTTAGTTTGGACTTTTCTGCCAATCTATTTTAAAAAGGCAGAGGGACGGGTTACATCATTCAGAGATGTTTAAGTAGCCTTAAAGCGTGGTTAAACTAAAATGTCTTCCTGTTTGATATGTAGTCCACTTAAGAAGACGTAAATGCTTTATTCCACCTAGTGCACTGCGTAGCCCAGGAAAAAATGTACTGTGAAATTTGACAGTAGAACCATGAAGTGGTCAAATTACCACCAAAATGCATAGTACAACTGTGAGATAATTTATGGTCAGTTCATAGTCCACCAAGGTTTCAGTTGTACTATGAAATTTCACAGTAGAACCATGAAGTGGCCAAATTACCATCAAAACCATCAACAAGTCTAGTAGAACTGTGAACTTATGGTCAAACTGTGAAAGTTTCACATTAAAAAACTTCCAAGTAGTCTGATTTTCCTATGAAAATTCACAGTACATTCTTTGCTGGGAGGGTTCGAACGATTTTAGATCGGTGATTGGTTACTTGATCCAGCCTTTCACAACGCGCAATCAACCGCCATATTGAAACAGGCTCAGCTGCTGTTACCTTGGTGGTTTTAACAGGTCTCCCATATGGTCTAGCGGTTAGGATTCCTGGTTTTCACCCAGGCGGCCCGGGTTCGACTCCCGGTATGGGAAGAATTTATTTACACAACTGTTATGAATACGAGCTGGTTAATTCTGCGGATTTAATGTGAATTAATGTTTATTTCTGTAGCAGATATGGGGAGGAGGAGAATGCGATGCAGGAGGAACCGTTTCAGATTAAAAGCTTGAGCTGGAGATTAGGTTCACCTTTAATCGGGTTAAAATCGATCAGATCCATTACACTTAGTGCTTTTATCCTCCCCATCTCTCTCAAAATGCAGACACATCAGTTAATGACTTTGTATTTCTTCCATGTTTGAAGCAGACCCGCGCCGTCTCTCATTAATCGATTTCTTGCGGGTTCTCTAAAGCAGTAATTAATACAGTCTAATGGCTTTAGGTATTTAGCTTCGAAAACAAACAAATACATATTTGTTACGCGTTGGTGACACCCAGTGGTCATATAGCGTCAATACAAAAACAATCCTACGTTTGGCTATAAGTTTCTAATTGTATTGCACAAAATGTAACGCTTTGGAAAAATGCAAATATTAGATGATTGTTATGAAATCATTTAGCAGGTAAAATGTTTCGTTGGTTATTTATTAGTGTTAGTTTCAGTCAGTGATTGTTGACGAATTCACACACGGATCATATTTGTTCCAGGATTAATACGGAGTATAATTTTAATTTCATTTTAGAAGTTGTATAACGCCGTTTTATTTCGACAGTGAAGAAATCACATTAAAATACAACAATAAAAAGCCCGGTTAATTGATTAAGTGCGCTGTTCAGTTCGTTTCTGTCAGCCCTTCCCATATGGTCCTAGCGTTTAGGATTCTGGTTTTTCACCCAGGCGGGGCCCGTGTCGACTCCGTATGGGAAGCAATGCCATTTTTCAGGGTTTGGATGCAGCTTCAAAGCCCATTCGGTATGCCCATCCCCATAGAGCCTAGTATTTTCGTTTTGGGTCTCGGTGTTTGTTTTTAGATCTCCAAGTGTGGATAAGCTTTTTTAGATGCGAACTGATACTAGCTTCATTCACCCACCAGAGGCCGCTGTGTTCACCATGCACGCTCCTATTCAGTTTATTGGAAAACAATACAGCCTATAACTACATTTTATTTCTAGACCATTATTAAATGAAAAATCTTTTAAAATGTACTAATGTGGGTTTAGGGTGAATCTGTTAGGATTAGATAATTCGAATACTTTAAGGTTTATTAGACTCAGTGTATGAAACTGTGCCCGAATAACAAATAATGCTGATTATTCCAGTTAAGCTCTGGGATATATTAGACGATAAGTGAACAGTCTGTTCTTGTAGTGGACGTGCTGTAAAAGGTCATTGTGAGGTTAACATACAGTTGCAGGATTCAGATGAGCTCCATTAGTGCACCATTAGGATAACATTTACGTCCCAGGGGTTAACGAGGAGTCATTAGGGCATCTTTGCCAATTGAAGCTAATTATGTTTAATTACCGGCTTGTCCAGGATCATTCTGGTTCTTATGTTATGGGAGATGAGATCCAGCTCATAACCTGGATGTTCTTATTAGCTACAATAGAGACTTACAGTTATATTAAACATCACACTTTATTGGTGAAATATCAACATTACACTATAACCAACCGTCTGTAAGATCATTAAAGGATTAGATCTGTTACTGATGATCAGTTATTATTAACAGTACGTTAAAACTCAGAGCTTAAAGCATGAAAAACATCTCCGAAGTAACCAGTAATACGTTGCATGTATTGTATTGGGGTAAAAGAACTACTGTTCCCATAATACATTGCAGAATGATAGCTGTACTTACACCTTAAAACAACAAAGCTGACAAACAATGGTCTTCCTACGTAAGTATTTTTTGGGTATCTGTACTTTTTATTCTTTTTGTACCTTAATAGTTCTTACTTTTCTTAAATACATTTCAAAATAAAAATCTGTCCTTTTACTCTACATTTTTGAAACCAGGCTCTTTACTTTAGCTTGTAGAATCGATTATTTTATCATTTATCTCTCGTTTACTTTTTTCTTTTTTATTAGGTTTTTCTATGTTAGTACTTGGAAGTATAAGATAAAGAAAAGTAATAAGTTTTTAAACCTTTTTTAACATTCATATAATTAATTATACTGCCAAAAATTATTTGTATGAGTTAGCCATACAACAGAGCCACTTTTTTTTTTTTTTTTTGCAGTGTTTTAATGTTTAGTAAATAAATCCATTGCGGGAGTAGCGGATCTGTCGACGGTTTGTTCAGAGAGTTTTAATAAACCACAGACTAAACCGTGTCCTTAAAACAGGCGCCATATTAAAGGTACCATAAGGTTGATGGTTCAAATCCTGGCACTGCCAGCCAGGCGCCCCCTGTTGGACCCTTGATACAGGATCAGTTTTCTGAATAATCTTTAAAAAGGATTTCCCCTTTTCAGGTCGCGTTCGGTGCGATTTCCACAGGCACCACGACTCTGTTATCGATGACCCACGAGTCTTTGCGGCTCTCGCTGCACCTGCTGGCCATAGTGAGATTGGAGGCACTGTCTTTCCAGCCGGGACTGACCAGCTTCCTGAAGACCACTTTGGCTCGGTTTCTGAAGTGCTTCCCCACCATGACGTACAGGAACGGGTTGACAGCGCTGTTGGCATACGCCAGATAAGTGGAGAGCTGAACGCTGATGTCCAGGACGTGTCCGAAAAAGCATCCTCTCGGCGTGACCTGGAAATAATCCAGCGTGTCCAGGAATCGGACCACCTGGTACGGGGTCCAGCAAACGAGGAACACGGCGAGGACCGCCAGCACCAGCCGGGTGGCCCTTTTTTCGGTCCGTGTCCCGGAGGCGAGCTTTAAGTCGCTGTTTTTGAGGGCTTTCACCATGTGATGGGTGCAGAACCCTATGATGGGGAGCGGGATGGCAAAGCCCAGAACGTTACTGCTCAGGTTCCTCTGGACCTTCCAGACGGGGTCGGGGTAAATCAGGTAGCAGGCGTGGACGTCCAGTTCTGGGAAGTAACGCACGCCACGGAAGAGCAGCGATGGGACGCTGAGCGAGAACCCCAAAATCCAGATCCCCAAACAAATCCGTTTAGCCCAGGACGCTCTCCTCAGGCGACTGTGACTCATGGGCCGGGCGAGGGCCAGATAGCGATCGATGCTAACCAGGACCAGGAAGATGATGCTGCAGAAGTAATTCATGGAGATGGCCGTGTTGATGACCTTACACAGCAGCTGCCCGAAGCGCCACTGATAGCCCTGAGCGATGGTCGTGGCCCAGAACGGCAGACAGACCACCATGACCAGGTCGGCCAGAGCCAGGTTCCCCAGGTACACGTCTGCTACGGAGCAGGACTTCCCCTGCAGGCACAGCACGGTCAGGACCACGCCGTTCCCCACCAAACCCACGGAGCTGATCAGAGACAGCCACAGCGGCTGCAGGGACTCGACCCAATCCCACGCTGCTGTGTAACTGCAATTATCCAGCTCCAGACCAGAGTCCATCAGGGAGGAGGAGTTTAAATCCATCTAAAATCACAATAAAATCAGAATCAATGTCAAAACTGTGATCGAACTCTCCCCTAAAAATGCCCAGAAGATACGCTGAAGATACGATAAAGATATCCTAAAGCTAGTTTACTTTAAAGATACAGTGATGCAATTTTAGTCAGCCACTGATTGTGCAAATTGTCATCATAGGTACACTTCAACTATGTTAAGTAACAGAGGTTATGTTACAAAGTACTGAGCTGAACGTTTGTGGGTGACCAAATACTTATTTTCCACCATGATTTACAATTAAATTCTTTAAAAATTCTACAATGTGATTTCCTGGATTGTTTTTCCTCATTTTGTCTCTCATAGTTGAAGTGTAGCTATGATGGAAATTACAGACCTCTCTCATCTTTCTAAGTAGGAGAACTTGCACAATCAGTGGCTGACTAAATACTTTTTTGCCCCACTGTATGCTAAAGATACATTAAAAATACAATGAAGGTACAATAAAGAATAAGCATTAAAGTATCAAAAATATGCTAAATAGATGTTTTAAATGTTTGCTAAGGAAACGTTAAGGATAACTTTAAGCTACACTAAAAATATGTTAAAGAAATTTTACGGCAAAAGTTACGCCAAAAATGCCCTGATGCACTAAAGATGCACTACAGATTTAAGGCATTTTGTAGCGTATCTTTACGGTATATTTTGCATAGCTTTAAAATTTCTTTAATGGATGTTTATCTTAGCTTAAACTTATTATCAGTGTTTCTTTAAAGTAATCGAAAGAAGGTTTATTCCCGAAACAAACATTAATATTATTCCTGCTCTGCACTGGAACCTGAAAAAAAAAAAAAACGTTTAAAGTATTTAGAAATGTAATTATGCACTAAAATATATTAAAATATAAGTAAACTTTTGAAAAAGATCCTGCAATTTAACCAGTCAAGCATTTTAAAACATTTTATTTACAGACAGAAGCAACAAGATTTAATTCAGAATTCCATACTGCATGTCACCTGCTTAGCGTATCTTTAACGGAACGTGTCATTAACATGTATTTGTCGTATCTTTATCGTATCTTGTAGGCCGTTAGGTGAGGCGACTCTGTCTTCTGATGGTGACTCAGGGCTTTGGTTGAGTAATTTTGGGATTTTCCTCCTGATGCTGCTCTGATTCATACAGGAACCCCTGATAAAATCATATTCCTCCATCTGACACCTCCTGAACTTGGTTCTAAAAGGTTCTAAAGTGCTCTTTCATGTTGTTGCACAGAAACTGCTTTTTTAAATCTAAATCACTACCTTATTTAAATCAATCTTATCTGTTTATTTAAACCGTCTTTTTGAAATATTAAATCCAAAAGTTCTAGTTTTATCTAAATGGGAACTGCAAACTTAAGCAAAAGATTTGGCTCCAATGCAGCAAAAACACAGAAAATAAAATATTTTCATTTTAATGCAAACATTTTGCAATATATCAGAGGTATTTGAGTGGGCATTTGTGTATACAGTAACAATTATTAAATGAATATATTAATGAATAGACCGGGCTTTTCAATAAAATATTCATTTCTAGCCTAATTTGTAGATGATTTGGGTCATTAAAGTTAAAAAAGCTGATTTAATCACACACACTTAATCTAAACATTGGTCTTTGTTGAGCTTCTGCAGAAGTTTTGGCACCATCAAAATCAGGTGATATTTTTAGGGCAGAAAATTACAAAAAGTTGGAGAAAGATTGCAAGGAGAAAGTTAAACATGACATGTATCAAACATTACTGGGAGCAGAATGTTTAGCAAACAATCCCACATTCCATGATCCAAAAGTACTTGATAACGTTTATATAAAACAAAAATCGTTCTAACACAAGCTCCTACGACTTGAAACCATTACTGAAAAAGAAAAAGTTTATTAAGAGTAAAAAAAACAACAAGAAACAAGCAAACGTTAAAGAAATAGTAACGAATAAAAGAATTGGTTTAGATTTCTTACAGGTTTTTGTAGTGTGTAATTATTTGATTCTAATCTTTAGGGTTAAATAAAGGATTGAAGCTAACAGAAGCCCTGACTGATTATTTGCATTAGGGACGTACCTGTGATCGCAGAGCCGGGGTCTGAGCTGCTGATCCTCTGTAACAAAGTGAACGTTCTGTTCCTGGATGTCCTGCTGGATCTCTGAGGGAGGGACGGAGGCTCAAGAGCTTTTATACAGAAACATCTGGCTGTCGTCATGGAGACAGCTGGATCAGTGTTCCGTGCTCTGTGCTCTCTGTCATAAACAGCAGTGCGTGAGTAAACCGCCTAATAATACTGCCCTTATTACTCAGAGCTGGGAGTACGGATATGAAGCGGCTCAACTATTCGATCGATCAAAACACCCTAACAAGACCGAAGTATATTAAATATGATATTTAAATTAACTTAGAATAGTGTTTAGGAAATCATAAATACGAAATTACATTTTCAAATAATATTTGTTAATAATAGTAGAAAATACTGTTTAGTAAATAATAAATACAAAAATTAAATCGTTTCAAATAATATTTAATAATACTAATAGTAAATAGCGTTAAATTAATAAATGCTGAATACTAAATACTGGTTATTACTTTATTAATAATCAATTGTTTTGTCGAACTTAACTTTAGAGGAAAATGTTCCTGCACGGGGCTTTAATTCTGCCGTAACACAATTCACCTTTTATTTAATTCCCTTGAAGCTTTTTGCTGCTGCAAAAATCAAATAATTCAAATCATTTGCAAGATATAAAATCAATTAAAAACTCATACATATATTAGAATCAGCTATAATAACTTAAATCATTGTAAATAATTTATATGAACAGAAAAGTGTTTAGTTTTAGTTTAGTTCTCTCAATTTCTAACTGTGTTTTTATTGTTGATTCTGATCAGGATCATTCAGAGGATGCAGGACAGCATGTATCCAGTAGGTGGCGTCAGTCCGTTACAGAGCTGGATAGGGGTCAAGGTATGATCCCCACCACTCAGACTCCCCTCCCTCAGACATAATAACTAGAATTGATTCGTTTTCACTCATTAGGAAATATTATTAAGTCAAACCTGCGCTTTGGTTTTTTATTTGTCTTTTATTTGAACGTTTTGTTTTTGTTTAATATCGGCGAGCGCTCGGTTTTGGAGGCTGATAGGTGGCAGCCTGAGGCCAGACGAGCCCTACCGTGATGAGACAGGAAATCTGTGCCACTGTAATGTCGTTATGATTTCCCGCGAGGCTCCAAAAGTCCCGAATCACAGAATGAAATCCAGGAGGTCTGAGACACAAACGAGCCGATAAGTGCAGATAATGAGCTCATCGCTCAGCAAACGGGGGCAGATCTGCTGCTGCAGACTGTAGGGTTACATTTGTGCTATATCTCAATTCATGCAGTTCGACCAAATCGAAAAAAAAAACCAAGACAGAATCAAAAAAGGTGTGTTTTTATTGTCAAACAAATCGAAATCTAATTACTGAGTTGTAATAAATGCTAAGTTTTGGAATGATTTAGGTAAATAATATGTTTAATAAAATTGCATTTCACAAATTCTTAAATACTTTTTAATAATATTTAAAAATACTAAAAGCAAATAGTGCTTAATAAATACCAAAATTAAATAGCATTAATAATATAAATTTATACTATTTAGATTTATCATCTACGCCGCCCAAGGAGGTTGGGTCCCTTTTCTTCCTAGAACTAGGGAGTTTTTCCTTGCCACTGTCGCCCTAGGTTTGCTCAATTTGGGATTGGACGTAGTTATTAGGAGATAATCTAAACTTGTAAAGTTGCTTTGAGACAATGCTCCATTGTAAAAAGTGCTATATAAATAAATCTGACTTGACTTGACTTGACTTTTAGTAAATAGCATTTAATAAAAATTGAATACTAAAATAAAATAGTTTTAAATCATCTTTAATAATACAATAAAGTGAAACAAATATAATAATATTTGAAATAAATATTATTGGACTTAATATATAACGTATCTTTATAATAATTCTAGTATTTTATAATAATATAAGTATTTTAAACACTGAACTTGGTTTATGTAACTACATGCGCATTTTAAAACTTTGTTTACTTTGTTTTCTTATCGTGTTTGTCATGATTTGATTCGTTTCTTCCGTGTTTTGATTAAATCCGTTGATCCTCTGTCTGCTTTTATTAACAAAATAAAAGATTAGATTTAAAAAGGAATGATTTATTGGTATATTTTAGATTAAAATGGCGATGAAAACTCATTTCCTGCCTCGGAGAAAGCTCCAGAAGAATTTGAGGTAACGCCAAGAGTAAAACACTCCTACACACTGTCAGGAATGTGTTTATCACACGGGTACATTCCTTACACACACACACACACACACACACACACACACACACACACACACACACACATACACACACACACACACACACTGAAGTATTCGGAGGCATTTATAAATCTTCCCAGTCTCAATACCTATGTATTCACTTTGGAAAATACACTTACTTCCAGAAGTGTATTTTCCATTCAGAGTCAGTTCCAGTAAGAGTCAGAGGTAATGTTCTAAGGGCTCGGGGGATTAATGACCCCTGGGAACTTTTAGGAGGGAATCAGGTAAATACTGAATCTAAATAATTTATAATACAACATGTAAATAAAACCATTACTGAGCCGGACTGATCATGAGCGACCAAGAGAAGAGAAAACTGAAACAGATTCTCAGGATCAGAGATCGCCAGTTCAAGAAAGAGGACCAGGCCACGGCCCAGACCCGAGGAAAGGTTTGGGAGGGTATGGGGACCTAAAACAGGAACAATTATCAGGTCCAGGACCCAGAACCATGAAAGGTTTCTTAAGACAAACCCTAAGATGTTTAAAATGTTCTTAAATGCAATTCTCAAAAATAACTAAAGAAGTTCTCAAATATTATCTTACGTAGGCTTTGTTGCGTTTTTGAGCTTACGATATACGGAGCGAGACACATTTTGAATTCATTTTTACCCTTACTACGTTTTATCTGCTCAGAGGAAAAACATCAAACAAGGTGATGGTGGAAAAATAACCGGGAAAAAATCCTCCATGGAAAATACGATAATTTTGATCTTCATTCGAAAGGGTTTCAAACTTCTGAATTAAAAATACGTTGGCTTTATTTCCAATAATTAACTGTTTAATGTTTGCTTGTGTACCTTTGTAGACTAAGAATGCTTTCAATACCACTCGTTCTTAGAATTGTTAAAATTTTGATGCCTACCTTGTCGACTCTTACAGCTTAGTGTTTAGTGTGATTCTAGCATAAGGTTAAGAAAACATTTAAGGACAGGACGCTTTCAAGAATACCCCTCGTTCTTGGAACTGCTCTTAAGAAAAGAGTTAACGAAAAAGCAAGATCATTCTTAAGAATTTATTTGAAGAATAACAATTTTTTGTGACGTTTTCTTAAGAATGAAGCTAAGAAAAACAGATAATTTCACAAGATTTTCTTACTTAAGACACCCTTGTGAATCCGGTTTCAGGAGCTGGAGTCATGAAAGCTTTCTTAAGAAAGAATTTGGAAAGTTTCTTAACAAACATTCTTGAGTTCTTAGGAATGCTCTTAAAGGCAATTCTCAAAAAATGTACAGAAGCTCTGAAACATTATCTTAAGAAAATTGTTGTCTTCTTACTTAGGCTTTGCATCTTAGAGCTTACGATATAGTCAAGTCAAGTCAAGTCAGATCTATTTATATAGCACTTTTTACAATGGAGCATTGTCTCAAAGCAACTTTGCAAGTTTAGATTTTCTCGTAATAACTACGTCCAATCCCAAATTGAGCAAGCCTCAAAAACTCCCTGCCATATATAGGAGGAATGTCAGGTCATTCGTCCACCTTCTATGCACCCCAAATGATTAGAATGGGGAAAGTGACAAATAAAATGAAGTAGGTGAGGGTGGTGCTAAAGATCATTATATACAATACTCATTAGTCATCTCTTTAGATTTTAGTTTGCAGTTTTTCTGGATTCCTGTTAGATTAGTGTGTAAACACTTTTCTAAAGTTTCTGTACAGTGTTTAGTTCATCATAAAACAAGACAAAGAAGAATGTCCAGTAAATTTACTGCTTTGAATCCAGTACAAAGGATCGGTTCAGAGTTACACAAAGAAGTGATAAAAATTACAAAACATTACATCTAAACTTTTTTACATTATAATTAACACAATTGATGTTTTAAAAACAAACAGCTCTAAACATTGATATTTTAAGAGTGTATTCCACTAAGAGTCGGTAGCAGATGGGATTTTCTCTGGCTGTGGTTTCTCTGGAGCCAGAGCGCTCCGTTACCGCCTTCTAGTTGCTATGGCAACGGACCTCTCGCCTCTGAAAAGGTCATTACAACAAGAGGGACAAAAAACAAAAACATTATACAGCAAAAGCAACAGCTAGAGTTTATATAACGTATTTATACCCCATCAGAACGCATCAGAAGCAGAAATATACTCCTGAAGAGTGTAAAAAACATTACTATTTAAGTCATGTGTCAAATAAAAACGATAAAACAATGTCAATACACACATGCAAAAATCTTACAGTTTTTTTAGATTATATTTCTATAATACTATTTTTAGTTTTATATCAATAAAGAATAAAAAAATGTCCATAAAAAATGTCCAGTTTTTCTTTTAGATTTGTTTTATTGTTTTATTTCAAGTATGAAAAATAAAAATTATTCTAGAAAATAAAATCAGTTCAATGTTAAAGTGACCTTACGCTAATAAATTTGCACTATATATTTTTTTACAGTTTATTTATTAATTTTAAATGTATGTATTTTTTTATTCTGCTGCTTTTATTTTTTGTTTTTTTGTTTTTAATTTAAAGCACATGTTGTTATGCAGATATTTTTTCTATAAATGTTTTTGCATGGTAATAAAATCAAAAGATAAATCTGACCTCAGGGCAGAAAATATGATCAGAATCACTTTCTTTAGCTTATTTCACAAAAAGTACATTTATGTTTTTAAAGCAATTTAAATTAAACATGTTCAGCAGGACGCCGGCGTCCTCACAGTTACTAATTACATTTAATATTTATTAATGAATAAATAAAAAAGATTTAGTTTGAAATTAAAAGTCCATATTAATGTCTATTAAAGCAATTAAATTAGAGACTGTCCACCAAACAATTATTTTTGAATAAATCAGATTTCAATTCTATACAAGCTACTCCTCAAAAGATAAAAATAGATCCTATATACAAAATATCTATAAATAACAAAGATTACCCTATTATGCAGTTTTAATAATTATAACATAAAGGGAGAATAAAAACAGGATTCTATTATTTTATGGTGTATTTTGAAATAAGTAGAATTCATATATAAATAATCTTATATTTTTAAATAATAAATAAATATGACATTTAAATAATAAATGATTTACTTTAATTTGAAAAATCAGTCAATATAATATATTAAAAAAGGTAATACATTTTGGAAATGTGAAAATTTGCACAGAATAAACAAAAATGTTTTCTAATATATAGATATATTTTAAGTTTTTGTTATGATGTATTCATATTATTTAATAGTATATTTAAAATTATTTTTAAATGCACTTTAAGCTACAGAAATATGAAATTGTATGAATTATGTGAAATTTTTAAATTATTGTTAAAATAGTTGTTTTTGACTTCCGATTAAGACAAGAATCTCACATTAAAAATGTACTTCAGTGAAAAAACAACAAATTCATTAATAAAATGTGCATTTTTTTGTATTTGTACCTAAAGCAAAAAGGGCATTTAAAAGAAATAATTGTATAAAATTAATGTCAAAGTCCAAATTTAAAATAATTCGCAAAGTTTTGTAAATAATAACATCTTTAAACATGTGGAAATATTAACAATGCTACAAAAAGTGAGCTGTGAGACCCCCGGTTTTGGCTCGAGGTTTAAGAGTGGACTGTAATTTTTTAAAAATCAGAACGTGAAAGCATAGACCACGCCCACGACCACAATGTTTGCGACGGTGGCCGTAATGGCTATCCACAGCCAGACGGCGTCGCGGGACACGCGCTGCGGGGCCTCCTGCGGGTTTAGCGTGACGCTGGTGGACGAGTTGAAGAGCGAGTGGTCGGTGCTGTAGTCGTCATTCGGGGACGAGTCCATGAGCCCCGTCATCACCGGGATCTGTTATGGAGGACGAAGAAGGCCAGAAATGTAATACTAAACAATAAATAAGTACAAAATTTATCCAGAGAAACTTTTTTTTGTACTTTCTTAGGTAAAACCTGAAGTGACATCAAGATGTTTGGTTTAAAAATCGTGAGTGGCTAATGGCATCCGCGATGAACGCGGGATGAACAGGTCACCGTGGAGATCAGGGTGCGTGATGAGCGTGATGAATCAACCTGACACACCGGGGTCTTTAAGTGTTAAAACACACAGGTTAGTTTATACAGATTTGTACGGATGTGGTTTAAGATTATTTAGGATAATGAGTTTGAACATATGCTGACAGTGGCCATGTTTTTGGCACTGCCACTTCTACACTGCCCCCAATCCCATGTCTCTGTAGTTACCATGGAAACCAGAGGCAGTCTTTACGAGTTTTAGTGCTGAAATCTCTGGGCCTCCCTCAGGATCTGATGAGTCTCACATATACAGGGCAGCAGCTGCTACATTTCCAGACTCGTGACCAGAACATCATGGGATCAGGTCAAATCCCAGGACTGACGGAGAGCCAGAGTCAAACCCGAGAAGAACCTTATGAGCTCGAGTACAGGATCGGATTTTATTCTGCATTATTTATATACTCAGAAATGTGGGATTGGTGTAAAGTTCTTCAGCAGTTCTGTCTCAGATATGCAGATATGTAAATTATTACAGGTGTGGTCTGATTAATAGCCACAAGATGGCGTACAAGTGCTTCCCCTATAGTGCTGCCCTATTAAAAATGCTGTCAGAGGCTACTTTTGGGGAGTGTACCTCTTGGTGCGAGGAAGACATTTTGACCTGTGAACAGACTTTGAGAGGGGGATCATCACTGGACTGAGAGAAGCAGGATGGTCGTCTGGGCCATTCTGACCTAGCTGTTAGGAGGTGTTGGGAGCAGTGGTTTTTATGGGGGCACACACACACACATGGTGAACAGGCCGCCCAGACAGACCCCCAGTAGAGAGGATCGTTTGATCCGATGACCCAAATGTCGGACGAGCAGCTCCTACAGTTTGGTTATCCACCATCCAGACATAGGGGGCGCCTTCACTACACACCCCCGTCTCTGCCAGGACCATTTCCAGGAGCTTAACAGAAGGAAATTTGTAGTCATAGCGCCCATGACCTGTCCTGCCTTCGTTTGCAGTGGTGTCGTGAACGAGAAACCTGGACTGCTACAGACTGGAACCGTTTGGTCTTTAGTGATGAATCCAGGCTCTGTTTGGGATCCTACGACTGCTGGTGTGATGATCTGGGGAGCCATTGCATACGACAGTCGCTCACCCCTAGTAGTGATACGAGGGACACTAAAAGCTCAGCGATATGTGCAGGACATCTATGTGTTAATGGATGAGACAGAACTACATAAATTGAGAACAAAAGAACTACAAATGTTAGAACTAACTGTATGTATGACCGAATGTGAGGAAATTACAGAATGAAAAGGAACTACAATACTGTGGATGTATGGGAAAACTAAGGAACTACAAAATGCAAAGGAGCTAAATCTTAATTCTAAGACACTACAAAATGCTGGGGCTGAGGAGCTATGGATATAAAA
Organism: Ancistrus triradiatus; assembly: GCA_025084515.1. Lineage (NCBI taxonomy): Eukaryota > Metazoa > Chordata > Actinopteri > Siluriformes > Loricariidae > Ancistrus > Ancistrus triradiatus. The sequence goes on along the minus strand of JAJAGP010001698.1, from coordinate 22,485 downwards.
GACAGAAACTCGAACGATTTCTTATAGGACATAAATGACTTTATAGATTTAGAGATATTTAAACAACAAACAAAAATCCTTAGGAGATTTTAAACTAAATAAATCAGATTATAATCAGATGCTGAGCTCATGCAGCCTAAATTACCAAAAGTAAGAGGACGTTATGAGATCAACCGTTACCTGTAGAGCCAAAAAGGACAGATCCATGATGAGGAAAGCAGGAGAGGACAAAAACCCAATGAAGGTCCAACGGTAAAGAGATCAGACAAGGCAGAGATCAGATGAAGCCATGGTGAGCATCAGACAACCGACTGAGCGACCGAACAAACACTGAGCCTCCCACAGAGAGAGAGAGAGAGAGAGAGAGAGAGAGAGAGAGAGAGAGAGAGGATGATGAGGCAGTCGGGGAGGAGACAGGACGAAGGCTGAAGAGACAAAGACACAAAGAGCATCATCTGTCTGACGGGGTAAGATTTATTTGTTTAGGTTTGTTCAGGAGTGCAGGAGATCTCCACCTCCTCCATCCATCAAAGATCAGAGGTACATCCTAAAGAACATCCACCACAAACCCATCAGGACCCATCAGAGGACCCAACACCAGAAGATTGTAAAGGATAAAACTCCTGTCAATTATTCTAAGATACAGTATCTCCAGGATCAGAAAAACCATCAATCATCCAACAGGAACTGATTTATCAGGAACAGTGCCCAAAATCAGGACTGCACCCATCTATTATCCTGAGATAGTACAACATCCTTTCAATATCCATCTGGGTTCCCCAAAGGCGTTGTTAAGATAAAGACCATCTGAGCTGGGAGAGAGAGAGAGTGTTTAAACTGATCCTCGCTCTACCATTTAACCAGAGACTTGCTGCCGGGACCAGTTCCACCAAAAATCAGTTCCACCTCCTGTTCTAACCCAACTCACTCTGGTCATGTCAGGGTCTGAATCCGCTGGGTGCAGGCCGGGGTACACATGGGACAGACCATCAGCCCAGGATTCAAACCTGGGATCCTAGGAACTGCTTTTTCCAGCACATGACTCTCATCACCAAAATAAAATGAAATAAAATAAGATAAAATAACATGAAATAAAAAAACATAAAAATATATTTGATGTATATAAAGAAAAAAATATATAATTTAAAATAAAATAAAATACAATAAAATAAAGAAGAAAATAAAATAAATAAATTAACATATATATCAAATATAACAACCAACAAAAAAAGGAGATCAAAAGAAACCCCTGCTAAAGCTTAAATCTAAATTGTAAACGATATTAATAATGTTATGCTATTAGGTACTACATTATGTATAAAGATAAAAAATCAAAATAAAGCAAAGATAACAGATATAGATTTTTTATTGTCCAAAAGCAGAAGGTGAAAAAGCATCCTGTTCGACTAAAAACATGAAAACAGTTAAATAATATTTAAATTCTTAACATTTTGGTTCTTTAGAAATAAAAAGGTTTTAAGTGAAATCCACACAATGATGAACATTAACACATTTTTGGAAAAGAAAACAACGAGGCAGTGCTGGATTTAAAAAAAATCTTAAATAAATAATCCTTACACATTCTAAGTTACTCAACTAAACTATATTGTTTTGTTTTATTATCAATCGATACACGAACAAGTGCGGTAACACCTGGCAAACACCTAAGAAGACACATGGAGAACATACCAAACTCCACAAGTAAACAGTGATCACGATTAGGTTTTGTTTTGTGCCAGTTTGGTACCCAGTTAAAGTCACTTATGTATCAAATATTGTGATTTGGGAGAAAGTATCTGGCGCACAGCTGGTATTATTGTGCCACCACAGACCCATCCCTCTTAATCCTGAAGAAACTCGAAATGTGGAAGTGTCTAGAGAAGGGGTGCCCACAGACAGAGATCAAACAGAGGGCACTGGAACTCAACCCAAGGAAAGGATGCCAACGACTCCACCATCAGACACGCAGACGGAACTGGAACCCAATACCAGCACCAACTGATGGTGGAACAGGACGGCCTTGGCGTTCAGTGAGGTAACGTCTCACAACTTGTGTCTCACACCTTACCAGTGGTGGGACATGTACCAGGGTGGCACTGTTGGTACTGTGACCTAGGCTTGCTGTCGGGTACCAATTCCCGCTGGTCCTGGGTGGAGTCTGGTTACATCTGTGATTTCCAGTACCTTTTGTTTCAGATTCTCCTTCATGTCCAGGGGCTGGGTTGATGGTTACACAAGGATGCCAGGGGTGCCGCCGCATGCCAGCTGTCCTTAACTACAGAACAAAACAAACTCGATTCCAGTCCCAGCTTCTGATTGCACCATGATCTCCTTAAGGAGATGTTCAGAGTTCCTGTTTCACAGTGAGGTGTAGATGTAGACGAAGATGATGACGAGCAGGTTGAAGATGGTCCCATCGACCCCGAGGAATGCCAGGACCTTCTCCTCTGTGCCCTCACTCCTCTGCTTCAGGTGCTCCTCGGGACCAAGCACATGATTTATCATTTTCTTGTGACGATGAGTGAAGAAGCGTCTCCGAAATCCGCTCTGGAGCAGCAGAACAAGACTGAAGATCAGTTTGAGTCCCGTCACCAAAAATGCTGGAGCAGCTTCTAGCTGGGTTTGGTTTGATGGATCAGCAGAAATGTTACGGGAGAGTTACGCAGCTCCTTCTTTCTGAGTTTCGTTTGCTGGTGTTAAACTCTGCGTCTCTCATTAAACACCACCCACGGCTGATCGGAGCTTCATTCATGGATCTGTTAAGCCCAGCTCTGATTAACCCGACCGAGCTGCTGATGATCTAGAACTCCGACTCTAACATTTCTGACTCAGAACATTCTCATTAAGAGCTTCAGATAAAAAAAAAATGCAGTCAGGCAGGTATGGATTTCTTTCTTTCTTTCTTTCTTTCTTCCCTTCTTTCTGACTGATAAATGAAGTTTGTTTTATAATAAATCAAAGCTGATCAATTGCTATTATGATTATTATTATTATAATTATAATAATAAAATAATACTAATAATTATTAAGACCATTATTAGTCAGTTCAGTTCCTCTGTTAGGACTGAAGCCTGTAGTCTGATGATGATGATTTAGCAGCTGGGGAACCATAGAATGGAACCATTTTCCATTTATACGTTCTTTCTTTCTTTCTTTTTTTCTTTTCTTGTTTTCTTACCTGATAAAGCATGAGTAGAGTGAGATCTCGGCCTTTTTGATGTACAGAACTGGAGCAGAAGGTCACCGAGCACGTTCTCTCCTCAGCCCTGCACTTTAAACACAGTAGTTTAGGATTTTAATGTATTTTTCTGAGCCACATGTTCCAGTAGATAATGAATCTGTGGGATTTAAAGATGAGCTTTTTACCTTGCAGTGTGTCTGAATGGTCCATAGCAGACTGGGTGGAGTTTTTGATAATTATCAGTAGCTGCTCTCTGTAACAGCACGGCTCATCATTTATAGATCACCTGTCCTGTTCCTGTTCCTGTTCCTGTTCCTGTTCTGGTTCCTGTCTCTGCTGAGCTTCTCAGTGATCAGAGCTCCATCTGAACAGGACTGAACATCTCTGTGATCCTGAAGAAGCTCAGCTCATGACTTAATTCTGTTCTACAGGAAAAGCCACTCCAGCCCTGGAGCATTCACACATACAGGAGGACAGCGGTTGCCAAGCAACAAACTGGGAGATAGTGGAGGATTATGGGAAATGGAGTGTTATAATGCCTTCTAGATATGTAGAGATAACAGCAACAAGAGCAATAATAATAACAATACTAAAAATAAAAAAGTAAATAATAATAATAATAATAATAATAATAATAATAATAATAATCTTAAAAAATGAAGTATGATACACGGGCTCATGGTTTCACTCTCACTGAGTTTAGGGTGGGTTTTGGTTTGATTTGGACCCCAGTAGCGTCCCATAAACGTCTGCACAAACTTTCCTTTATCTTTGCTAATGGTTCTAATAGATAAAGACATGAGGCTGAACGTTCTGCTAAAAAATCTCTATTGTGTGATTTTGACAGAAAGTATCAGGACATTTCCAGCCATGTTCAGGTTCTGATTTTCATTCTTCTCTGTCTTTATTTCACCAATCAGAAAGAGACGGAAGGCTGGGGACGGTTTAGATTTTACACGTTTGTAACGTTAATTAATCTAAAACTAATTATTGACTAAATACTAAATGTAAATCGGATTATTGGCTATAGATCGTTGTTCCTCTGAAACTGAGCCGAAATCATATTGCACTGGGTTGAGAACAGGGATGAATATTGATTACTGAGTATTGAAATAACTGATCTCAGGGCGCCTCCTAGCCATAATAAGAAATATTATATCAATGACTGGAAAAAAGCGAAATCTTGAACATTTAAACAATCAAATATACCAAAACAAAGATAATTTAAGATAAATATCATAGAGGGAAACTAGTTCTGACAGAGCTAAGAGCGAGCCAGGAATTGAAATCCTCTTTATACTTTCACTTTTATACTTTATACTTCATGTTCTGTTGATACATCATGTGCATACACGGGATTGTTATTTAGGTCACACAACGTTTAGTCGTAACGTTGGTAAAAGCTGATGGTATGAAGTCAGAAGCTAAGTTTAAATGACGTATAATTCTTATTTAATCTCATATTGAAGCCGAAAAGCTAAAGTCTTTCACATCTGAGAGCACAGAAATAAGGAGATGTGCACTTCTAAGTCAAGTCAAGTCAGATTTATTTATATAGCGCTTTTTACAATGGAGCATTGTCTCAAAGCAACTTTACAAGTTTAGATTATCTCCTAATAACTACGTCCAATCTCAAATTGAGCGAGCCTAGGGCGACAGTGGCAAGGAAAAACTCCCTAGTTCTAGGAAGAAACCTTGGGAGGACCAAGACTCAAAAAGGGACCCAACCTCCTTGGGCGGCGTAGATGATAAATCTAAGAGCGAACTAAAGTCATGGAGTCAAAGTTCGAATAGAATGTGAAGTATGCACATCGACATTAAGTACTTCTAGGAACTTCTAGGAACAGTAACGTCTAGGAAAATGTCTGGAATAACTTCGGTCCATCGGGATTGTCATCGTTAATGAAACCCCTGAAGTTCTAAACATTTACAAAATGTAAGGATTTGACTTTATTAAAACTTCACCAGAATCCAAAATCAAATATTATACAGTACTCATTTATCTGTCATGCAAATAAACACGTGGCCAAAAGTATTGGGACAAAAACCTGAACGTGGTCTAAAGTATTCGGACACAAACCCACACATGGCCAAAAGTATTGAGCCACAAACTGACACATGGCCAAAAGTATTGAGACACAAACTGACACATGGCCAAAAGTATCGGGACACAAACCGACATGTGGCCAAAGGTTTCCTCATTTGTTTTTCTTGTTTCTAAGTTAAAGTTCCTTTCCAGTTGCAAGGAGGTTCAGAATTTAATGTTTGACTTTTTTATTATTTCACAGGAGTTCAGTCTCCACCGAGGAGAGAAGCGTTACTTCTTCTGTCTCTTTATGATTGGTGAAATAAAGATGGAGGAGAAAGAAAATCGGAACCCGAACATGGCTGTAAATGTCCTGATACCTTCTGTCAAAATCAAACAAAAAAGATTTGTCTGTCTAATGTTTTATTTATTGTGATTTATAAGCTATAAAGCAGAAACGATTAGTTTAGTAGCCACTAGGTGGTGCTGTGGGTTTAATTTTTGCTCCCATTATATGTGAAATTCCTCTCTCTTTGCTTTCACATTCTCACATTCTCAGATCTTTCAGCATTCGTGTCAAATAAAATATTAAATGTTAATCTTTAGCACTGCAGCTAAGAAAATAAAACACTTCACACTGTTATTGCTTCCCTCCAAAATCTTGAAATCGTAAATCTCAGAGCTACAGAAGCTGAAATTGTGCATCCAGTATAGAATACAATACAATAAAATGAAATAAAGAGTTCGAAACTACACACATTTATTGGACATTCAAAAAAAGACAACAACAAAAAAACTAAAGCATTTTTCTAGCTTGAAAAAAAACTTACATATCTAATAAATAGTTCAATTAGTTTAATAAAAGAAATAATAATTCATTAATAATTAAATAGAATAAACTTTAAATCTCACATATCAAAGGCCTGATTAAAAAATACTCAATAATAATAGATTTTTTTATTTGTATGTTTCATACTGTCAGAGAAAATTTTTTTTTAATTTTGAACAAATTTTAAATACAAATATATATTACAAAATGTGTTATAAAAAATAAGAAATTCCTTTATTAAATGAAGGCCTTACCTTTATGCTCACCTCATATCTGCGTAACAAAAACAAACTGATAAATTTGATTAATAATAAAACATCAGAAATAATATTGCACCCATAACCAAAAGAATTCTCTTTCATACTAAATTAAAAGTAATTATCCCACTTTATACTTGAATGTTTATTATGGGTAGTTTTATGAACATTTACATTGTGATAAACTCTAATCATAGCTATTAGTATGTAATGAGCCGGGGCTGAAGCCTGATCTTAGAGACCGGACGCTCTGACTCGGGTATCTGGAGCAGCTCAGGCTGCTGGTTGTGACTGAAGCTGAATCTTTGTCCAAACAGCTGCTGTCTGAAATCAAAACAAAGCCGTCTTATCTGTGTTAGAATCAGTTTTACTGCATGTGATGTCACACGTTGTTGAGAAGACTTCCTCTAAACTCAGCCTGACTCAGGGCTTCGGATAAGGAGCTTCTGAGGAGGGAAACATTCCTCTGGACTTATATCAGAGCTTCTACATGTGAAAACCAACAGAGTCAGACTGTACCGCAAAACGTTCGCAAAATGACTGAGAAATACCATTATTTATATTTATCTGTTTATATGTTATTCATGTAATTCTATTTCATATAACTATAGAAATATTTTTGCTTTCAAAAATTCTATTATAATGTGTTTTCTTATAATGTGTTCCATTTGTATAATGTATTAACTAAATTATATTTAATTCAATGATAAAATGAATGTACATATGTTATGTTTTTTGTGTTTTATGTTTTTTGTGTGTCTAAAAGTATTATTAGCATATTTCTTTCATTAAAATGTATTTAAACTAATTTAATTATAAATTAAATCATACGTTTTATTTTATAAAACAGTTTTTATTTATTACATTAAAGCACTTTGTATTTAAAATGATATTTATTTATTATGTATCTATTAAATGAAAGTTCTTAGATTGAATGATTTACATCAATTTTCCTATAATGTTTAATATTTAATTATTAAAAAGCAGGTGTTTTTTGTATTTTATTTTTAAAGCAAGCTGTCCATATTTAAAGAATTTTCAGTATATTTAATCTAATTTCATAAAAAGTAAAATGTATATATTTGTATATATTATCTCCTTGATAATTATTTTAAATATGTATTCAATTAAAATATTTTCCATGTAAAATGTAAGTTTGTGGATTTAATGAATTAAACTAATAAATTGTACTGCATCGCATGTATTTTATTCATTTATTTTATATTTAATTATTAAAAACAGGTGTTTTTGGATTTTAATTTTAAAGCAACTTGTCTATATTTAAAGTATTATCAATGTATCTAATTAATTCAAATATATGTAACCTAATTTAATTTCAAATTTCATAAATGATATTTATAAATGATCAATGATAAAATAACATGTTAATGTAGAAAAATTTTTGGATTGAAGGAATTAAACTACATTCTATGTATTTAATCATTAAAAAGCTAATCTAATTTAACTATAAAGTATTTTACATATTTAATTATAAAAATCAGTTTTTGCTCTTTGATAATTGTTTTAGATATTTATTAAATTAGAGCATCTTCCTCTTAAAGTATTTTTTCTTTATTCATATATTTATTAAATGTAAACATATTTTATGTTTAAAGTATAAGATTTAATTCATTGCAGATTTAAACATTAAAGATTTATATATATATATATATATATATATATATTTAATTATTAAAAAGCAGTTGGTTTTGTATTTTTTAAAACCAGTTGTCTATATTTATGCTATTATTGTCATTTAATTAATTAAAATATATTTATTCTAATTTAACACGGATTATATAAGTTTTTGCCCTTTGATATGTATTTTAGATAGATTTACTGAATTAAAACATTTCTATGCTTTAGATTTAATAAATTAAACTAATGAATTGAATGTATTTTTCTTATAATTTCTTACTATATTTAATTATTAAAAAGCAGTTGTTTTTGTATTTTTAAACCAGTTTCCAATATTTAAAGTATTATTAGTATATTTAATTAATTACAGATTATATTTATGTATTTAATTATAAAAACGTTTTTGCTCTTTGTTGTGTTTATTTGAGATATCTACTAAATAAAAATCTATTTTTTATTTTGATTTACTTAGTGAGTTTTTGAGCGATTTCACTCAGAGACCCTCTGGAGGCTCCAGGTTCAGGTGGAATTTCATCCTCAGCCGATGACAGAATAAAAGTCCTTTATCTCTTTATTGTTAAAGCCTTATGGTGCTTGAGGTTTTGGGTGGAGGTTCAATGACTCAGGTCTCAGATATGTGGACGCTGGAGAAGAACAGCAGGATGTGGTCTGTCTCTGACAGGAAGCGCTCCATGACTCGTAATAGATCATCCGTCCTGCAGATTCCTGAAGGCCCCGCCCATTAAACATCACACACATGGTCCACACATGTTCACAGGGACAGGATGACCCGGGTCCATCAGCCCGGAGGGAAACAGCACCAGGTTCAGTACCAGAACAAGGTAGTGAATCCTCCTCCCTGAAATTGGATGGACCGATTGGAAATTGGAGAACATACCAATTTTTTCAATTAACTGGTTACTTAACTGTACCTGAAGCTCCACCCCTGTCCTGTACTGAACAGACTCTGAGATCAAAGTGGACGTGTTTAAACGTTCGGATGATGAAGTGCACCTATAAAAACAGTTCCTGAACCAGCGGCGGCGTCCGGGTCACGCCAGCAATCACAAACCCAGACCCTCCGAAGCAGGATCAAACGGATCAAACGGATCTACCACCGACATCACAGGTCCTGATCGGGGTAAGGGAGAAGTTTGGATGTGTGAGAGCTCTCTGTGTGGGGCAGAGCAGGGACTGGAAATCAGAACCCGCCCCAAATCCTCCACCTTCCCATGTACAGGGTCCAAGAAGCACTGAGCCGGGACAAAGGCCCACCGGAGGGGCTCGACCCCTAAACCCAAATCAGAAGTTCCGGTGGATGGACCAATCAGAGACTCGTTAGAGGCTGATGAAGAACAAAGTCATTTAAAGAGCCAACGGTTTCCTGTAGTAAGGAAAAAGAAACTTAAAATACACTGAATTTTTAAAACACTGAAGTTAAAAAATACAGAACCCAAAAAAACTGACCTCAAACCAACACTGAAGGTGAATAAAACACATAACAGGAAGAAATCGCGTGGAAAGAAATAATAAATGTTTTATTTAAATGATAAATGTTTTAGTTATGTTAGTAATTATTCAGTTTAATTTAAACTTTAAGTTAAGTTAAACTTAGTTAGAAATAATGAAATCGGTTTTAAATTAGAATGAACATTAATAGTATTTTTAGCAGTAATTCGTCTGCAGATAAAAGTCTTTTGTTGGGAAATGAACTTTGTCACAAAGCCGCTTTAGAAAAAGCCGAGTCTGGACCTCAAATGAGCAGCCGGGGGTCCGGACCTTCAGAGGAACTTTGATTGGATCCAGACTCCAGACAATGGGATTATGTTCTTAGGAACAGCCAATAAATAAAAGAGAAGATAAACACTCGTGTAAGAGAACTTTTAAAGGTTTTCTGATTCTCTGCTTTCTTCCCTCCGAGGTTCGAATTCCTTTCTTCCCCCGTATGGAAACTTCGACCCTCACACCGGCTCGAGTGTCGCTCCGAGCTCAACACTTCATACGGAGGATTGGACGGCCCAGAGCTCTGGATCTCAGAAGGGTTTAACACCTCTGTTCCCGAGTTCGTCGTAAAGTGAGGAATTTTTCCCTCTGCAGCGATTGGGAGGAGGGTGGAGGGAGGGAGGGGAGGGGAGGGGCGGACCTGACCCCGTGCTCGGAGCGAGTTTATGAAATCAGCACCCGCAGACATTTTTAATAAATGCTGAGCTCAGTGTGGCGTCTCTGACTGTTCCCGAGCTGTCAGGCGTCCAAGAAAAGCAGAAGATCAACGTTCTTTTTGTGTCTGGTCAGAAGGCATTCCTCCCTCAGACTCGCCGACGGACCGCAGTTGGCTCTCCGGTGTCACATGACACAGGGCCGCTCTAAAAGCCCCGACTCTGCCCCAGGCACCACGGGAACTTCAGCAGCTCTCCCCAGCTTACCCAAAGGCGCCTGGGCACGGAGACCTGCGGCAACATCGGGGATCAAACCTCCGAGTCACCATCAGCTGCACCACCTACAGACCGAAGAACAACAAACAACCAAACCAGAGACAGGCGGAATGTGCTGTGTACAAACTAAACACCCGCACTAAAACCTCAACACGTCATAAAGAGAAAAGATCAAAGGGAACAGCCATAAGATCAAAACAATTTAATGCTCCTTATGGTAGATTTGAGATTACATACTTAACGAAAAACTGACAATACTGATCTGTGAGAGAAAAAAATGATCACAAAACAATCAGGAAACAAACCAACTCCAAACAAAACCAACACCAAACTCCAGTGAACACTGAACCCAGGCCTGGAACGTGACCCTGATCTGGTACATCAATCATCAGATCAGCCACAGACAGTCAGACAGACCCGGACTCATCCTGAGAGAGTCGGGACGGGGCGCCTTTGCCCTTAAGTCAGCCCAAACCTCACCCTGCCTGAGGTGGGTACGTACCAGCCGGTAGAGCGTTCTCTCCTGATGCTGAGCGTCTCTGGTTGTATCCCTCCCCGGGCGAGGTGTGCTTTGGCTCTGCAGCGAGCAGGGCGTTCCCTTGCTTATGAGTAAGGTCGTTCTGTTTCTTCTGTCCACCACTGATGAGTTCCTGATTCATGCCCATGAATGTTGTCTCTGGTTCTGGTTCTGGTTCTGTTTGTGGTGTTTGGTTCTGTGCAGTGTGCATTCTGCCTTTTCAGGGGTTTTGACCAAAAAAAAACTTGTTCAAGACTGTGAGGCTGTCAGCCTGGCTCTGGGGTGTGAGCATGTGTTTAGTATGTTCTCCACACGTTGATATTGCTTTCATGTTTTGTTTGGGCTTTCTGCACAGGAGGCCAGACGCCGGAGGTTTTCTGTAAGCCGGCTGCAGCTTGAGCTTCTTCTGACCTTCCATGTATTTGAACTGCCTGTATCTGTTTACAGCAATAACGTTCGCTCAGAAAAGTGCTTCTTTGTTCGGTCCTGTACGACTTATTAAAAACAACAAGAGGGAAGAAGCGGGCTGAGCTCACCGCCCCGGTTCTGCTTTTAGCCTTTCATCCTCTTCACTCCGAATTAGCCACCAGCGGCCAAAGAGCCAGGAGCCCAACCAGCGTGGCAGTCAAAATAAATATCCACGCACCGAAAAGTGGCCAAGTGAAATATTCTCCACTCGTTTCTCGTCCAAATCGAAATGGAAGGGTTCAGGCTGGCTCCGAAACCCTGCTTTTACCATCATCCGTTCAAAAAAATCCCCTTCTTCTTTTAATAGTCCTAATGAGCATGTGCTGCGAAGGAAAGTTCTCCTGCTGAGATCTAACGGCTCATGGAAAAAAACCTCGCAAAAGGTAAAAGTACGCATAAACCATCTTACTCAGCCTCTGAGGGAACTAACGTAAATACAAGAACATTTGAACGAACCATAAACACGTTCTTAAATACGCCGTCTGGAAAGGCGCCTTTTTACGTTTTGCACTTAGTGACGTGAAAGTTTTTTTATTAGAAAGTCAATAAAACGCTGTTTTGTGTACACACACCATCCACAAGTACCTCTTCATACACTCTCTGATTTAATCCATCATTCTGCTTCCACTTTGGAGGGTTTGTAGCATTTGTAAAGAAAAAAAAAGGAAGAACTTAAGAAAGAATGGATAAAGAGAGCACTGAAAAAGAAATAAAGAAAGACGGACAGAAAGAAAGACAGAATGAATGACAGACAGCAAGAAAGGAAGAAAGAAAGAAAAACAGAAGGAAAGAAAGACAGAAAAATAAAGAAAGAAAGGCAATAGAAAGAATGAAATAATGACTGAATGAAACGAAGGAAGAAAGAAAGAACAAAAGAATGGAAGATAGCTGAGAAAGAAATAAAGAAAGAAAAAGAAGGAAATGAAGGCTAAAGAAAGAATGAAAAAGTGAAAGAAAGAAACAAAAGACAAAATAATAGAATAATACTATAATAGAATAAGAAAGAAAGAAAGAAGGAAAAAAACAAAAGAATGAAAGACAGAAAGAAGAAAGGCTAAAGAGAATACTGAAAGAAAAAAAGAAAGAAAGAAGAAAAGAAAGCATAGTTTATTTATTATTGAAGTATGGAAACAACTACTATCATAAGTCTCTCTCAAAAGAACTCAAGGGGAGGTTTTAAAATCACTTATGATGGATAAGCCTCGTTAGGTGCTCTTTAGAGATGGCTTTGTAAGCTTCTCCTCAGAAATCCACTTCCACTGTGCTATGAAGATCAGACTCGTTTAATCCGGTTCTCTTGATCTACTTTTAGGACTGTGTGTGAAAACCCGATCGTGTTTTCTCACATTTATGCAGCAATAAAGAAATTTTAAAAGGTTCACAAACTTTATCTCCGCTTTGTATGATTTGTACCGAAAAGGATTGGATTGAATGAGATGTTTGTAGCTTATGTTGGTATTTAAAGAGAAGCATAAGCAGCTGCTGGATCCATCGGCTGTTAGCTCCGGCCCCGGGTTTGACGCTCGCGGGTTTTTCAGGTTGCAGGTTGTTGCTAAACGCCTGAAGGTTTTATGGACGGCTTCCAGTGAAATGCGGAGCCTTAATCAGAAGAATCGTAAAGTAAAACAGCGTTCAGAGGAACGCCACGCCTCCGGGGGCACCGCAGGGTCACTGCCGTTCGGCTCAGACAGGAAATCGACGCTGACTGGGACTTAACGGGATACTTTTATGGGCCTCTCACATAAAAAAGGAACGCTTTCAGACGCGCAAACTAATCAGGCTCGGCGAAATGACTTTCCCACCTGAGAGGGAGAGAGAGTAGGGTAAGAGAAAAGCGTGGTCTGAGAGGTTTGGGTCTCCGGGAGGGGAAAGGTTCTGATTTTATAGGCGGGCGCGTTACGTTCCTGCGTTCCGTTCCTGTTCCTCTTTAGAGGGATTCGATGGTCCGGGTTTCATTCGCTGACGTTCTTTTCTAAATCTATCAGAGTCGTCGTTAGTCCTGAATTATGGGACTGTTTATTATTTGAGAAGGTTGCAGGGCTGTACCATCTGAACAGGGCAGTGAATGAGGGCAGGGTGGCAGTGGAGGTGCCCCCGGGATAGGGCAGTGGTCCAGCCCTGATGGTTTTGGGTTTCGTGTGTTCCTTTAAGACGACGTGATCTTCCTCGATCAGGCACCTGCTGTTTATCAGCGTGCTCTTCCTTTTATTAGACAGAGGCTTATTTTTTCATCCAGATCACACAATGGGATATTTATACCCCCCGAATTCTCCCGTCAGGTCAGGGCTACAGACAAAGCACCAAGCATTAAACAGGAAACGTCGCCTCCGAGCCCAGTGTGCTGCAACGGAACGTAAAAATCTGCATTCTGCTAAAGCATCATCAGACTGTGGGCTTCAGGCCTAACAGAGCAACAGAATTGATCAATAACTGTTTAATAGAAAGAAAACAAACACAAATATATCGACTGATCAGCTTTAATTTATTAATAAAGAAAGTTGATTTCCATTCAGTAAATAAAATGGGTCTGATTTCTAGAGCAGGCTGTTACTAAGATCCACTGTTCTACCCACAGAAGCCAATCAGAGTGAGATCCCAGTGTTAGAACCAAAGCACAGGATCAGCGTTATCATTTACACTCGGCAATTAGTGATTCTAAATTAGTTATATAAAGCTAAAGAAAGGAAGAAAGAAAGAAAGAAGTTGTGTGTGGCTAAAACCATGACACTCAGAAAGAAAAAACATTAGTAAAGAATAAAGTACAGAAAGTATTGGAGAGGTGAAGAAAGAAAGAAAGAAAATACCATAAATGAAATTACATAAAGTAAAGCAAAAGTAATAAATAGAAAAATATGGAAATTTATGTAATAAGTTATTGGAGACAGTGGAAAGGAAGGTACAAAAGAGAAAGGAAGAAAACAAATCAAAGAAAGAGTGGGTTGGTAAAACGTTGATACACAGAAAGTAAAAAATACAGAAATGAAAGTGTTGGTGGGGTGAAGAAAGAAAAGAGCCGTAAATTAAATTAAATGACATAAAGCAAAAGAATGAAATTAAAAATGTGGAAATTTATTTAAGAAAAGGTGTTGCAGAAAATGAAAAAAGGTAAAAAAAAAAAAAAATGGAAAAAGGGCATAGAAAAGAATGAAAGGAAGAAAGTAATAAAGAAATCCATACCTGCCTGACTGTGTATTTTTTTATCTGGAGCTCTTAATGAGAATGTTCTGAGTCAGAAATGTTAGAGTCAGAGTTCTAGATCATCAGCAATTATCAGAGCTGGGCTTAACAGATCCATGAATGAAGCTCCGATCAGCCAGAGAGACGCCGAGTTTAACACCAGCAAACGGCGTGAAGGAAATCAGAAAGAAGGAGCTGCTGGAACCGGCGGAGCTGCTGATGCTGTATAACTCTCCCGTAACATTTCTGCTGATCCATCAAACCAAACCCAGCTAGAAGCTGCTCCAGCATTTTTGTAGTACCCACCCCGTTAGTACCCTATTGCCACCTCTTACTTCAAAAGGATTAAACTGCTGATGCCCTGTTCTGGACTGATGCCCCGTGTGGCTGTTTTTTGGAGCACGTGCCGTACACAATCTGCCGTCACTTTTCTTATAAACAAACAAACAAAAAACTCTCTCCCTGCTTCCTGAGGTATTTCCGCCCCAAAACAAAAACTGGGCAGATAAACGGGGGTCAGGTCGCCCTCATTGTTTGCCTCCTTCACCTACACAATGCGAGCGTCTCGTCTGTTTCCTCAGATATGACCCAGACCTCTGGAAGAAGCTCCTCGTGCCAGGGTGAGGTCATAACGCCCGCTTATGGAGAGGACAATGGAAGAAGACTCCACAGCACGCGCCGACTCAACGCTCAGGGCCACGGGATTAAAATAGCACCTAATCAAGCTTTCAATGTCTTTTTAAAGTAAATAATTAATTAAGACTAATTTAGTGGTCCCCAGAATTATTGGGAGTGTGCTTCAGGTTTATTAAACCCTTGGTCGCAAGGGAACTCTGAAGGTCTAAGTCCCTGGCGGCAAACACAGACAGACCTCAGCCCACCACCAGTAGGTCCTGGATCAGATCTGGCTTTGAGGTCCATGCTGGCTGATCCCAGTCCGGTTCTGTCTGGGTGTGCCTATTGGTGGAGCCCCAGCGTAGTTTTGAGTTCTGATACTCTCTGTGTAAGCGCTCATGATCCCTGATGTTAGATAAAATACATCTTTGTGATCCAAGAAGTTGAATCTGTTCATCTGGACATAGATTTTGTTGGAGAAATGTTTCGTCACTCATCTAAGTGACTTCTTCAGTCGAGACTGAAGTCGAGTTTCTCCAACAAAATCTATGTCCAGATGAACAGATTCAACTTTTTGGATTTTCTTACCTGGATCATTGAGCGTGCATCAAGATACATCTTTGTGAGGTCCATTCTGCTGCTTAAAATAAAAAAAACATGTCTATTGCTCCTTGACCATGCTTCACAGTTGGCATCTTTCTGGATTTCATACGTTGTGGTGTTATTTTACGTATCTTTTTTGTTAGGAGGACTTTTTTATGAAGCTCATTTCTCGTTTTTATGAGTCATTTATTGAAAATCCAGGTCATTCCAAACGGATCCAGCATTAAAATACCACCTGGGTGACGCCAGCTGGTGGTTTAAACCCTAAATTACACTAACTACACACTCGGCTGTGGGTCTTGTCGTTCTCACCAGACTGAAGGCTCCGGCTCTGTTCTTCTGTTCCCACAGCTCCAGCACTCAGTCTGTTTCCATCGGCGTGGCTCCGGTCCCACAGTCCAGCCTTACAAACCATTCAGGAAAACACTAGACGGGTCTGATTCCAAAACCTGAGCCTCAGACCGATCCAAACGAGACCCTAAACCTGAGCTTTGTTCTCCTGCCCACCATTCAGTGTGCACACGGTTACTGTATCTGTGTGTGGGTGTGTGTGTGTGTGTGTGTGTGTCTTTATGAAATCCAATAACGATCAACAATCTCTAAATAATAACAGTGTGTCCAAATGTTCTGTAGCTCATGATATCTTAATCCTCACCTCATCAGGGTTTAGATCATAAACTGAGACTTTCAAAAAAAAAACTAAAAACCTGCTGATGTGCTGGGATTAAGACTAAGATTAGTGCTATGGTTTGGTTACTAAATTTAAGATTAAAGTAAGGATTAGGGTTAGGGTTAAGTGTTCTGAGGTTTAGAGCAACACTGAAGTTAAGGTTAGGATTAATGTTAAGTATACTAAGATTTAGGTTTGAGTTAGGTGTACTAAAGATAAGATTAGGGCTAGAATTGTTCTGAAGTTAAGGTTAGTGTTTGGAGTAAATTAAGATTAAGATTATTATTTATAGGTGTACTAAGTTTATGAATAAGATCAGTTTTAATATTAGCGTTGTTCTGTACTGAATTTAAGATGAAGACTAGTTTTAGGATAAGATAAAGATAACATAAAGATAAAGATAAAGGCTTTGTTTTTCTTTTTTCCTTATGTTGTTTGGTTTAATGTTATTCCTTTCTTTCTCAGTTTTTGATTGTTTTGTTAACTGTATGAAATGAATTATTTATTAAGTACGTTACACTCCTCCTGGTTATGATTGCATGTTAAATCTTATTGGGAGAGTCAAACCTGCTGTGTTTTTGTTCTCTCGGATCACGTCAGGTTTCCCCTCTGTATTTTTATTTTTCTTTTCTTTTTTTTTCTTTTTTTGGTGTATCTCTGCAGCTGTTTTGAGCGACTCGTCCATCAGGCTCCTAAACCTGAGAGGGCGATTCTTTTCCCACCCTGACACGCCCACCTCCTGCTGCCAGACCTTCTGAGATGTTTGGAGATGGAACCCAGGGAGCCTCGTGGATCCGACTGCAGCGCTCAGAGATTTAATTTACTGGAAACAAAGAAAAGTGAAGAAAAGTGATTATGCAAAGAAGGAAAAAACGCCAAGAATCAGGATCAGGGAGCAGCACAGACACAAAGACAAAGAGACCTGCAGCAGTTATTTTTGGCATCTCAGCATTGAACTAAAAAGAGATCAGTAGCCAAAGCTATTAGTGAGAAATATTAGCTAACTCGATTTTTAAGTTTTTGGGGGATTGAGGTTTTAGAAACGAGGCCAAGAAGTGATGAAGGCTGTGCCAGGACTCAAACTCAGGCCCCTGCCCCGGTGGGTTTGTGTATTAGGCCCTCGGTTTTATATCATGTTTTATCTTTACGTTTGGACGCAAAAAAGAAAGAAAACAAATGACGGACCAGCAAAAAAAGCAGCTTATTGTCTTTCTTATTGTTGATCCTCCACCAAGCTTCACAGTCGGAAAAGGTTCTCTTTTTTAAGCTGCTGTTGGACCCTTGAGCGATGCCCTTGCCAGATCCCCCTACAACGTCCCAAACGCAGCTCAGTACTTGAATCAAGAGCAAGAAAGCTCTCATAAAATCACATTTACACACGCACACACACACACCACACACACACACACACACACACACACACACACACACTAAAACACTAAAACACACACAGACAATCAGTATGAGAACATGACTCAAAAGCCACAAACACAAATAAAAAAAATCTTACTGAGGATTTCAATGTATGCAAGGTGGTGTAGAAGAAAACAAAGAGATTTGTAAAATAAAGACGGAATCAAACTGCGTACGATTATTTACAACAGCTGCGGTTCCGTCGCTGCATCAAACACGAACCGGAAACCAAAGGCTAAACTCTCAAACAGCAGCAGCAAACGTTATGAAGAAACAACTCATAAATAATCAAAAATAACATCAATAGATTTATAAATGTATACATCAGATTGTTGAAGCAAAAGGATTATAAAACATACACTAAAAAATACATTTAATTAAAAACAAAATAATAATAAAATAAATAAATCATAATGTAGGACAATAAAAAAAACATTACAAGGATAAATAAGATAAATAATAAACAAGTTAAAAGATAAATATATTAAATATACATTAATAAAATAAATAAAAATAATACTAATACTATGATTAAGAAATAATAAAGTAAAAATAAATAAACAATATATATAAACAAAATAAATAATAAGTAAGTAAAAACTTGTCGCATGATGTCACTGTTTTACGTTTACAGCGGTCAGGAGATTCAGGTGACTTACAGGGCTCGGGGGCAGCTTTGGCAGGACTGGGACTTGAACCCTGGACCAGATTAAGAGTCCGGTACCTTAACGACTGTGGCACCACTATCCCATGTTTTGTGATGCTGGTGGAAAAAGATGCAACTTCTGAAACATACTACGTAGTCCAAAATTCGTAGATGTCTAAAAACGGCTGAGTTTGGAGCCTTTCAGTTTGAGAGAATGGGAGAAAATGGAGTTCAACCGAGTTCAACATCACACCCTTCCCTATGGATTATTTTAGGAGGACTGAGGGCAGAAAGCTGAGGTGCCAAGCCTTAACCCATGACTGCTCGACTAGTATCCATGTCGTCACCCTGTTCACTATTAGAAGGGGTGTCCTAATACTTTTGGCTTTACACACATTTCTGCACAGGCTCCTAAAACAAAGCGGCTTTACCGGTCCCGTGTAAGCGGTGCTGAACTCGAGCCGTGACAGTGAATGACGTTCATCGTGTGCTGGGATTAAAATGTTTGGGGTTTTTCATGGATTTGCAGAGGAACGTCCACAGATCACATTCTCACCTCCCCTTATTTACAGAGGAATCTTCTCCTCTGAAAGCTTTTAAACACCTGTCAGGACTCGTCCTAAAGGAACGAAAAAGGGGCGACTGTTCAGAACAGGACCTGCATTGTGCTGAAAGCCTGGGAGATGAAGCTGTCAGTCCTGAGCCAGACGTCCCGAGGCTCGATGATGGACGGGGTTTTAGCTCACCCTCTGTCACTCCGGCTCCATTTTCACCACCCACCTCCCCTCCTCTGTCATCGGTCCTGGTTCTCACCTCGGTTTGGAACGTTTTTGGGGAGTGAGGTTATAGAGAGCTGATGATGGCACTGCCAGAGCTCTGAGACTGCGGTGCCATCTGAACTCTTCATCTTTATATAACGTCTGATCTTTTTAATTGGAAGGAAGACAAACAAATCATGGAGCAGCAAGAAACAAGAAAAAGCTGCTTCTTTTGTTGCTTATTTGTTTATGTCACAAGAAGTTTGAAAGCTCGCCTCATGTACGATGACGTTCGGATCTCAGGGTGAAAACCGGATCACGTTCATACCTGCTTTCAGGAACTTAACGAGCCAGAATCAATTAGAATTCCTTCATTCCTTCCTTCATTTGCTGGAATTTAACAAGAAGAGAACCTGCTGAACATCGAAGCAGAAACAGAAGCAGCTTTTGGCCACAGCTGTCCTGTGTGTGCAGTGATTTGTTCAGGAAACAAACAAACAAACAAACAAACAAACAAACGAAAACAAGATACAGCAGAATGTGGATATAAATGGAAAAATGTATTTAAAATAATTATAAAAATATAATAAAATAAACAATAATAAAACATTTCATAATATTCAAAATGAATAAAATAAAAAATAAATAAGAATAAAAATAAAAAATAAAAAATAATAAAAATAAGTAAAATAAATAATATAAAAGTACAAAAAAGTAAAAACTGAAATAAATCAAAATGTAGTAAAAAGTAAAATAAATAATAAATAAGTAAATAATAAATTATACATTAAAAATAAAAATTAATGCAAATACACACATGAATTAAAAAAAAAGAAAATCAATGGGAAGACACATGGAAGAGACAGTCTTGCTCACTCCACAACTGCACCAGCTATGAATCCTTTGTCCTTTAGACTCTCATGGTTTTATTTCAGTGTTGTTGATTTGCCTTTGTCAGTGAAATTGCTTGAAAAGTTGTTTGGTGTCAGGCTGCCATGAAGTATACTGTTGTCTTTGTACTGCATTTCGAGTTTAAATCAGTGAAAGTGTGACTCTGCAGGACCCTCCAGATCCGAGCAGCTCTTCTTATGTGCTGCTTATGGTCCCTGTGGCTGCAGGTCGGGGTTCCCCGGCTCTGGCCCTGTAGGAGATCTCTGATGCCGACCAGGGTTAGGCAGCAAACGAGCGACAAAAGCCACATCAGACTCAGTCGGCCGCTCAAACTGAGTCACGTCTTCAATCCAGACCTAATCAGCTGAAGGCCTTCCAGCCAGACTGTGTGTGGTTCAAACGCAGCCGTCCGGTTTGATTTGACGTGGCTCTTACGTCATTCGGGGCTCGGTGCTTGATTTACGAAGACGTCGAGAGCATGGACGAACGATAAGTCAGACGAGCCGACCTTCAGGACCCGAGAGACGAAATGTCTGGCCCTGTTCCTGATGGAGACCGGCCAGCAGTTCTCAGGGGGAAATGATCCTCTACGGCGTTCTGCCTTTATTCAGAGATAAAAACCATAAAATAGCGTCCCGATAAAAGTCTTTTCAGGACAGGAATTATCTGTAAAGAATCAAATCGTACAAAATAACAGTCTGGATTAAGGTTCTAACGTCGAACTGGAGCTCAAAGACGCAGAGGCTAAAGAAATGAAGGAGAGCGAGGAGAACGTGTCTGAGCCGGTTCCTCACATTCTTCACATCTGATCTTACTGTGTGTGTGTGTGTGTGTGTGTGTGTGTGTGTGTGTGTGCGTGTGTGTGTGTTACTTTTAAACTAATAAACGATTCAAACAGATTTGTAATAAAAGTTCAGATTCAATTGATTCTTTACATTTGTTACAGTGACAAACAATGACAAAGTCAAACTGGTTAAAGCACACAGACATTGGACAGCGGGTGACATATGGGGGCACCCCTGGCTGCTTGGGACACTTGCAATGCCAGTGAAAGCCATGGGAGTTTCCCAAGGGTTTGTTCCTGACTTTGTTCCACTGTTCTTCCTTTCTGTAAATCTGTGGTTGTGTGGCACCAAAGTACAAGACCAGGTGTGGGTCTGTGCCACCCTGAGAAGTACCGATACTTCTGGTGGAAGCTGCCTTGGCACAAACACCTGGGTATAAGCCAACAAACTTCTAACTGGCACCAACAGAACTTCAGGCATAACATGCCTACTATAAGGGTACAAGGGTACAACATGTTCACTTGTTTAAAGGCAATGCCATCCTGTTCCACTGGGCAAGAGGTCCAGCTTCATGATTTTGTCCGAGGTACTGACTCACTCAGAGTCGTTGCCAGTCTCAGGTTGTGTATGAAGTCTGATTTTCCATCTACAGAATCCTGGCATAGGGTTTAGTTCCAGTGCCCTGTACTCTCACAGGGAAATTATGAGTACGGTGGCACAGAGGTCCTGAGAACCGGGTTAGAGTACCAGCCTGGGCACTGCCTGTGTGGGGTTTGCATGTTCTTCTTGTGTCTGTGTGGATTTAGTTCGGGTTCTCTGGTTTCCTCTCAATTTCCAAACACACAATCTGATAGGTGAGTTGGCATCTCTGTAAAATCCCGGAGTGAGTGTGTGTGCCCTGGAGGTGACTGGCACACTGTCTAGGGTTGGTTACCATCAGACACTGACAGATTTACAGACAACATATAGCAAAATAAAGATAAAGATAAAGATAAATAATAATAATAATAATAATAATAATAATAATAATAATAATACTGTACATATTTCAATAAATTGAATAAAATAAATTGTAAATAAATAAAGATAATAATAAATAAATAAATACAATTGAATCAAATAAATACATTTAAAAATGAATACAATTAAAACAATAAATAAAAAATAAAAAAAGCAAGTTAAATAATAAAACAGAAAATAAATTAATTAAATAATAATGAATGAAATAAATAATACATAAATAAAAATAATAAAGAAATTAATTAATTAATTAATTTTACATTTAAATACAATTAAAACATAATAAATATTAAATAAATAAAAATAGTAAACAATATGCATGGCTTGGGTCACTGGGGCTGGAGTCTGGAGTCATGTCTGGCCTGCCTGCCTTGTCCGCTAGCCGGGAGTGTCGGGTCGGCGGTCTGGCTTCGGTTCTCGTGATCTTGACTCGTGCATCCATAGCAAAAGAGTCTTATGGTGATCAGAGACGTTTTGTTGCTGTCTTCTGCCTCCCGTGGGGTTGCCAATGTCTCATGTGATCCCTCTTGGCTGTGTTTCCTACCAGTTCTCCTCTTTC